>JALBCR010001928.1:0-178198 GCA_030710515.1 Abscondita cerata
CTCGACTTGTACTTCGTTCAGTTACGTATTGCTATGAATGAAAAAAATTCAATTAAAATAAATGACTTGGTTTTTTCATTTCATTGTTTGAGCCTTCTGTACGTGGTTTGTTAATCAATATAAAATTGTAAAGTAGTTCGTTTTTATTTTTAATAATACTATGTGTTCAGTTTATCAAGTTAATCAACTATGCATTGAAACACATTTGATTTGTTGATAACATTTGACACGACTGCGGCTGGTCATTAATAACGATTGACTAACTTTTTGTAATTTATTTGTTTTATTTTAAGCAAATAATTTATACTAATGGATGGAAATAAAAGGGCTGATTTTCATATTTTGTTAATGTAAAACAACGTTTGTTTAGCTGTTGAGACCAAACAATGATAGCAACGTTTTTCGGAGTAACAATGTATGCATAAATAATTATTAAAATGTGAAATTTTGGTTACCTCCTACTAATGTTTATCATGAAATAAGAAATAAGTTTTGTATTATTTTTTTATTATTTTCTCTTTCTTTGTGTTTAGGTAAGTCAGAAACCGGCTTCTTTTACAATAAAGTATTATATATCTACTAATCAAACGTATGTATATTATGTTTATCTACATAATCGATTATTGAAAAATCGTATTTCTACTTTTCTCTCTAATAAAATTTTTATTCCGTAAACAAACTTTATTCAACTTCGCATATTATAAATAAAAAAAATACAGAATTGGATTAATACGAGAGTAATATTTAATAATTATTTTCTTATTAATAATTTTAATTTAAAAAAATATTGAAATAACTTTGTCATTACGTTTTCTTAATTCATTTTCAATTTCTTAATGCAATGTTCCGTAACTCAGGGTGAATCAAGAAGTTTAGTAGTTTTTATTCTTAAATTTCTAATGCGTTCTTAAAAAAATTCAAAAAATTACATAATTAAATACATTTATCCTTTAGGAAACGTTATGTGTTAACCCAAATTGTAATTTTTACTGGTTCGTATTTATTTTTTGAAATACTTGTCCGGGTTGACGTCTATGTGTGGGGTGAACATGGACAAGGCTTTATTTTCTATTATTATTTATGTTAGCTTATATCATTGATTAAATGCATATGTTGAGTTGTATTCAGATAAGAAATGATAAAAAAATATTTTAGAAATTACATCAAAAAAGAAAAACCTAAGTACAGTCCTGCAACATTGGGAAGAAAATTCTTATAACAAACTCGATCCATAAAAAGTGTTTTAAAATATTTTTAAGTTCATAGTTTTCCTCTAGATGGCGCAATCTATAATTTATAAAATATAATTAAGTTTTTTACAAAATATATCCTAATTAAGGTTAGTTAAAATTTTTCAGCATTAGAAACTACTGTTTTACTTTTAAAACTTTTGTTTAAGTCATTTTTCTATAATAGCTATTGTTAAGTGTGGAGAATGTTACTTTTGTTCAAAAGAAAACACACTGTAACTTCCATATGCGTGGAACCATTTCGTAAACTTAGGCTTCATTTAAAGAGCATTAAAAGTATATTTCAGAAGCAGATAACAACATCACATTTAATGTTTTCATTGGAAACCAGAGGGTGTTATGTAACACATCTCTATTTGTAATTTTTTTGAAAATTTCAAATGCATGCTTATAACTATAACCAGCTTACAAAAAGACAAATAATATTACTTATTTACCAGTGAAAACTGCAAACTTTTATCTCTTGTCGTTCCAAAGATATTGGTATTTTTTTCACCCCTTCTTAGTTTTGAATCTCCCTGGTAAGTTTTAGGAGAAATTATGTTACTTAATTTTGTTTGAACAACAAAATTACAAGTTTCTTCAAAATCAGGTGCTTGTTTTAACCAAAACTGCCACCGCCACGCTTTAGTGGGCATTGACAGTTCCATCGGCAGCAACTGAAAAACTTAACCTCTCCATCAGGTTCATAGGAGCGGAATTTTAACATAAATAGATTACAAAATAATTTTTGGAAATTTTTGTAGGAATCCGTCTATAGTGAGAGGGGGTTGTTCAAAGTTGGTGAATGTAACCGTGAACAATAATAACAACAACATTTTATGATAATTCAGATATAACAGGAAATAAGATAAAACTCTGTTTTTCGCATTTTTTATCGAAATCTTTTTTTTGAAGCGCTACTCTCGATAAGGAATTGATATATACAAACAGTCACAATTATACAAAGCAATAATGCTTTACAAAAAGTATAGACTTTGCAGTAGGACGTAAAATCATTATTGAGATAAAACTGGAGAAATGTCCAAAACTTTGCAGTTTTCCCCACTTCCCTCATTTAGCACAGGGTCCTGGAAATGTTAATTAACCATTCCTGAACAACATGCCATAGTTTCAATTAATTTTCGACCATTTTGTGTCTGAAACTCTACCTGTTGATTAATTTTAACAAGTATTTGAATTCGAAAATTGGTGTTATTTTTAAAGAATGATGAAATCTTAGAACATATAACTAGTAGAACGAGCATACTCCGTTTAAGTTGTACAAAAATAATGGTTTAGAAGATTGACAAAAACAAAAATATAACGTTCTCAAAGTTCAAAGGAAAGACACCAACTGCAGCGTCTAATTAACCAACAGAAAAACACCAAAAACTGCACCTAAAACTTGACTCGGACACGTGTTTCAACAGCTAAGCTGTTATCATCAGCGACCACCGATACTAAAAATAAAAACAACGGGAAGCTTATATATACTATCTGCTTATCACGCATCGTTAAACTTAATTGATTCTTAGATAAGCTTAAATAATTCCGAAAATCCTAATGGGCCGTTATCATCATAATTCATAAGCAAATTTCTGTTTTAAAAATTTCTAAACTTTCATAAGAATCAAGTTCGTTTTTATTATCTACCCTCTTAATTAATTAAATGTCGCCTTCTCTATGGCCATTTTCAAGCATATGCATGGCAACACTGGACCTATCTGTTGCGATGATATTTGACATGAGCTACGTGCTCTTTAAAACGAGTTTTTAATAGGTCTCTTGGTTTTGCCCTATATATACTTGGTTACAGTCTTTACAATTAATTTTATATATATTCCCGATTTATCACACATTTCTATTGGGTCTTTTGGATTGCCTAAAAGATTTTGCAAGTTGTTATTACTAGAAGTCGCACTGTTTTATAATTAAATTTTGAAAATATTTTTGAAGACCTTTTGTGTATGTGGGACAATTTGGTAATTTGACATATTTCTTATCTATTTTGCTATTACTAGTTCCTAACGTTGTAATGTTTCTAATGATTTAACTTATGTTTATGTTTTCTAATTATGTTTGTGACAATTGATTCTTGAAAACCATTGTATGATGCAATCTGCTTAATATTTCACCAGTTGCTTTTATCAAAGTTTTGTTTTGACAATGGGAAATGTAATAATCAGTGAATCAAAAAGTTGAAAGATGCAAGTTTATGTTGCATACTATGGTTAGAATCATTTGTTATAAACCTCATAGTGTTAGTGTCTTTACGATAAATATCTATATCTAGTTTGTTGCCATTTCTTGTCACTAAAGTGTCTAAGAAAGGTAACTTAAGGTTTGTTTCTGTTTTCATAGGTAAACTTGATCGTCTCAAATTTTGAATTTAAAATTTCTACAAATTGCTGAGGGCTGTAAACTTTAGTGTCGATGACTGCAAAAACGTCATCTACATATCTACACCCAAATTCTAGGAAAATAATCTAAATTATTTTTAAATCAGTTTCAAATTTACCCATGAACAGGTTAGACTTAAACAAGGAATAAGCTGTTACCCATTGTTGTGTACCATAATTTTGTTGATAAATATTATTGTTAATTTGAAAGTAGGTTTGACTCATACATAATCTTGCTAATTTAATAAAATTATCTACTTCTGAATTGTCTAAATGGTTTTGGGTGTAACATATCTTTCAAATAATCTAAAGTGGTGTAGATATGTAGATGACGTTTTGCAGTCATCAGTTTAAGTCACAGCCCTCAGCAATTTAATGAAAGCTACAAATTCAAAATTTGAGACGATCAAGGTTACCTGAAACAAGAAACAAAGCTTAAGTTACCTTTCTTAGACACTTTAGTATGTTTCAGAAAGAAGCTAAATTCAAAAGCACTAGTAGATCCATTCTATATTTTGCCTTAATAAAAGTCCTATGTTGTAATTTATCCATGGGACACACGGTATACCACCTGGTAAGAGGAGCAATTTCATCGATTACAGATTCAGTATTTACATAAAGTTCGGCACCAAATCATTTAAATTGACTTTGTTTGTGACTCCCAGTTCCATTTTTCAATTCTTCAAATATTTCTGGGTTAAAGAATTTAAAATTCCTTATTGTTATACATTCAGTGCTTATTTTGTGATAAGTGCCATTTAGAATTACACTGCTGTAGTACATAAATTTCGATCATAAAGTGATCAGATAAGGAGTGAGATGAATTAAATACAAATTTGGAAAGTACCTTATTCACCAAATACTAGATCAATTTTTGTAGAATTGAGTCGAAGTAACTCTCGTCGAAGAATTAACCTATTACTAAAACCAACTTCGTTCAATAAGCAACTAATTTATTTGAATAAAATGAATTTTTGATTGAGGGTTAATTTAAAGGTCCTCCTATTAAGAAATTAAATGCTTTATTGTCCCAATTATGAATTTGACTTTTTAGTTGTTCTATAAAGTAGTCACAACCACTTGATGGAGACCTATATGTAGCTAACAAATAAATGTATCCATTGATTGTTTGAGTTTTTGTATTTAATTCCCAAAAACCATACTAAATTATTATTATTAATATTAAAAGTAGTTGTATAATCAATATGTTTTGAAATATATAAGATTAAGCCACCGGTATGACGGCTGTATGAATCACACCTAATAATTTGATTGCCATTTGACTGTTATTTAATTAAAAATACAGTAGAAAAATCAAGATTCCATTTTTTAAGAAATTGATGTGAACACATTTCATTAAAAACATTATAAATGTTTATATTTAACATTGTCAAAGTTTGAGAAAATGGTGTTTAATTTATTGTTTAGAAATGCAGAATTTAGTGTAGAATATGTTGCATTGAAAAAAAAGTATAAACTTTATCGTCAATTTGTTTCCAATTAAAGAAAAACTGCAATGTATATGCGCTGAGTTTAATTTTCCGTACTGTTTATACACATGGATATTTGACAAGAAATTTATTACATAATTATAATTAAGATACCAAGTTATAGTTTAAATTAAATGAAAACTTTTTTTAAATAAAGGTATTACTATATAAATAAATATAAGAAATCAATAATGGGTGTGACCTCCATTATTATTGATACATTCTTGGAGGCGTCTGCTCATTGACGCTATCAAGGTATCAATATAATTAATATTAATCGTTTCCCATGCGGTATCAATGGCTGCAATTAGTGCATTACGGTTTACTGGTATAAAATTTGGCCCTT
Source organism: Abscondita cerata (assembly GCA_030710515.1). Lineage (NCBI taxonomy): Eukaryota > Metazoa > Arthropoda > Insecta > Coleoptera > Lampyridae > Abscondita > Abscondita cerata. The sequence continues at coordinate 5,468 of JALBCR010001928.1, forward strand.
GTTGTCTTCGGATAACAGCAAGTATTCGAGCCCAAACATTTTCGATAATGTTAAAATCTGGGCTTTTGCTGGCCAGGGTAACAGCTCCAAGTTATTTTCTCGTATCCAATTGCGCACAACCCGCGAAGTATGAATAGGGGCGTTGTCCTTTAACAACAAAAATACATTATGAAAATGTTAATTCAACAGATCCCGAACTATTTTTTTGGAGAAAGTATAGTGAAATAAGAATACTTACTTGTTGGAAAATATAATCTTCGTCTGGATAAAACACTTCGACTGAAGGTTTCATAATAGTTTCCAAAATATCTAAATACGCAGCAGAATCAAGACGTCCATCGATAGCCCAACAAACTCCTGGACCCCGCGCGCTAACCCAACCCCACACATTCACAGAAAAATAACCACTTCGTTTTTAGGACATATGTGATTATTTTCGTAACGAGTTCCTTCCATTCTAAAAACTTTTAGTGGTCCATCGTTGCGGCTATTGAACGTTTTTCGTCGCTAAAAAATCACTCGATTCCAAAATTCCAAAGGTTCGTTCACATATCGCCTTGCAAATTCCAGACGACGTCTCATATTTTCGTCACTGAGAACTTCTTTCGCAGCAGCATTATACTTTTTATTCCCATCTCCTTTAATCTTTTTGTGCAGTTATACGGCATCCGGGAAAATGTGTATCTGCTATAGCCCTGGAGTATGTAGCAAATGGTTGTTCTGTTACGTAATGAAACAACTCGAGATCTTGAGCACGTGTAGATACTTTAGGTCTACCACTTCCGATGGCTCTTTCCAAAGTGTGTTCAAGATTCCATTTTACTCGGTAATGCCCTACGGTGCTTTTGGTATATCTAACATACGTGAAATTTCACGCACGCTACGGCCCGCCGCTAATTCCGAAACAATCCGCGCTTTCAAATCAGCACCGAGATGAGGTGGCATTTTCACAACACTTGAAATTTTAAACTAAAATGGAATTTACATTTCTTACTTTATTTATTGGTTCACACTACCCCTTCTCAAACAGTAGGTAATTGTTTATTTATTACATACTTCTAATGACCAATGTAACAACCCTTAGAGCAATATGACTCAAAGGAAGTAAATTAAACAAGCAAGGATATTCTATTGTTATTGAAACTTATTCATAAAGTAAAAAGCCATTTCCTTATAATGCTAATGGACAGGATTTTCTTAAGTATTAAGATTACAATAGAGGACTTATAAACTTTCGAAAATATCTAATTATAAATATTTACACTGCAATTGCGCTTTTTCCTTAATAATTTCTTAGCAATAACATACACGTTCTTGGTTTTAAGTTGTCATAAATTTGATATGATATAAATTTGTGTTTCTAATATTACATCACAAACTAATCTTTATTCGCCAAAAAAATTGTTGCTTAAGTTGTAAAGCTTCGTACACACCTGAACAACAAACCGAGCAACAAACATAACAACGAACCGAAAGTCAAACAGAACGACAAACGATCTTTTATGATTTCCACAATCCGAACAACAAACGGAACGTTTGTGCTGTTCCATAATTATTTTCAGTAGTTTTCAGTTCATATATATTTATTATTGAGAAGAGAAAATTGCGGAAAACAAGAAGATAGTGCCAACCAAATTTTTACGCACAAAGAAGAGTAAAAATTATAATTTACTTCGTTTTTTTTATTTTGGAAATTTCCCGCCCAAATGATGCTAATAGGGACATCATTTTTTCTTGCATTCTTAAACACTGATTAATTTAAAACATTTTTCTTCTGTCAACTCCATAATATTACCTAAAACACAACAAACCCACAAAAGGGAGGACAAAAATAAATAATTTAATTCTCCCGCATAAGTTTGTTCGCCGTTTTGTTTAGATTCGTCCAAACCTGCAAACGCATTCGCGCGCATTTTCTTTGATGTCGGAGAAAAACCGACAAGTTGCGGGAACGCCGCAAACCGTTCGTGGAACAATCAGGACTTGCGAATCTGTTCTAAAATTCGTACGTAGCACCGTCCAAATTAATGTTCCGATTGCCGTTCGGTTCGTTGTTCTGTTTGTTCCTCGGTTTGTTGTTCAGGTGTGTACGAAGCTTTACAATAAGCATATTAATATGAACTATATCTTATGAAAGGAGAGTTATGTAACTATAATTAACGACTTAACGTTACGTTAGTAGATTCCATTTACTATTTACACATATTTTCTTGGAACATTCGATAATTAACTATCGGGATATGATGACCCTATACTTCGCAGGTTGTGCGCAACTGGATACAAGCAAATAACTTGGAGCTGTTACCCTGGCCAGCAAAAGCCCAGATTTTAACATTATCGAAAATGTTTGGGCTCGAATACTTGCTGTTATCCGAAGACAACAAGGGCCAAATTTTATACCAGTAAACCGTAATGCACTAATTGCAGCCATTGTTACCGCATGGGGAAACGATTAATATTAATTATATTGATACCTTGATAGCGTCAATGAGTCAGACGCCTCCAAGAATGTATCAATAATAATGGAGGAATCACACTTATTATTGATTTCTTATATTTATTTATATAGTAATACCTTTATTTAAAAAAACGTTTTCATTTAATTTTAAACTATAACTTGGTATCTTAATTATAATTATGTAATAAATTCTTGTCAAAAACTAAATATATACGTTGACAATAAGAATTGCCTTAGTTTTTATTTTCACTTTTTATATTAACACAGAAAAAATGAAACGTCATAAAAAATACATTTGTGACTAAATATTATGAATAGAGAGTTTAATGATTTTTTTTAATAACTTACAATAATTAGTAGGTTAGATTTATTTAAAAAATAAGTAATAATCAGTCAACTTAAATAATTATGTTTAGTTTTTGATTTAATTTAAAAGTTGACCGCCTGTAGACGTTTTTTAAATCAAAATTATTTCTAATTTTATTTTGTAAACATTTTCTAAACAAAATTTTGATTCGATAATTAATCGAGCTATGGTGTTTAATTAGCGATACCTTCAAATATATTCTTTAAAGAAAAAATTTAGTAAGCAACGTAAATTACTTATTTTCTAAAACGGTGCTTAGTGTAATGATTCATTCTACAGTCCTTCTATAAGATAACCCCTGCTGAGACGACCGCTGTTAGAATTGTAAATGATACCCTTAAGCCCGCTTCACAATGTGCAAACTTTTGTTTACAGAAATGGTGGTGTCCAAGTTTTTATCGACAATTATGTTAAATAATAATGTTTTTGCTTTTTTACGTATCACGATAGAATTTTGATTATACTTTTATTTGATTTAAGTTATTGCAATATTAAAAGTTTAAATACTTATTCACAGCACTGTAGTTTTCTATGTTTTTCCCGATTTTTTCCCGAACCAAGTTACATTTTTATTGTGTAGAATGACATTGAATCAAAAAGTATTGATTTTTGTCAACAAAGCCAAAATTTATAAAGAAAACTGCGTTTATGTGAAAGTAGTTTATTTTGTATTGATTATTATTTATTAGTTAATTTATTTATTTAATCATATGGTACATTTTAAATATTGTATTGTGATGTAAGTGTTATGTATGGTGCCCCAGAAGATCAGTATAAACCTGTACAGTGTGGTGACGAAACCGTGTGCAATTGTGGATTGGTTCGCCTTGGCAAAGCATTTACTTCAAGGTTTAGGAAAACCACTAAAACCTAAACATGCCAACTTTTACCCACCCTAGTATTCACATGTAATAATATTAATTAAGTGTGTAATGTGATTGTGTTTTGTGAAATTGTGTTTTTCCTAATTATCCGGAGGGTCTTGATGACCAGGTCCGGGAAACCAAAGTAGTGATTCTCAGGAACAACATGTTTTTTCTTGTTCGCCATGGAGTACTGTAAGGTACTGATCACCTCCATATTTTATATTTGCACCAAAAACCCTAAAAAACACACACGAAAAACTCTAAAGAAAATTGACGTACGTTTTGACGTTAATTATTATAAAGTTAATTATTATCTTTATTAATTAATAATAAAGATATACACATTCTATTGTCAAGTTAGAATTTAGTGTAGTAAAAATTGTAAATTTTAATTGAAAATCGCGTTTTAAATTCAACATCCAATGAGAACTGCATTTGCCGATGTCACCATAGATAATTAGAATCTTTCGGAAATATTTCTTGGTTGCTTCATGGTGTTTGTAGTGAGGAAAATAAGTAAAGACATTTTTAAGCTTTCGTTTGTGTTAAATTTGATTTGATTTATTTATTTTATCAATTTACATATCTAGTTGTTATAATAAATTTAACAATTATTATAAGTAATTATTGATTGGCCACAAGTATTTTGTAATGAGACAATCTGCATCTTTTTGTAAGTAAGGTGCAAAAGAATTACATTACTGTGACCACTTATTTTGCTCAGTTGTTCTTCTTGCACCCTTTTTTTCGTCAAGGTCTTTACGGCAGTGGTTGGTAATTTTCGCTTTCTTACATTAGCTGGTGTAAACGGGACAGTTTTTGTACCATCCTTTACAATTCTCGTCTTGCCAATTTGAATTCGCGTTAAAAATAATCTATTGGTTGTAACATGCTTTGGTCTTCTTTCAATTAATTTTTTCAATAACCCAATACATAAACAACGCAATATTTAATTTACTTAATTTAAAAAAATTACTTGACTTGACAAATTTCTGAATTTTCTAAATTAGCTGTCAACCATTTTTCTAATTTTTTAGAACTATCTCCGATGTCTTGGTAAATATTGGATTGTATTCCACACGACCAAAAATTTTATAAGTGTTGGTTGTTTCTTCTTTAAAATAATGAACAAGACATTTGCACCCGTCTCCTCCACGCTAACGGACTTTATATCCAGCTATTAAGAAAAAAACCACAAGACTCTTTTCTTAGCACAATTTTGACATTTTGTATAATTCTTCAACATTTATGAAGGACGAAGTTTGTTTTCTTTTTGAGAAATCTGCTTACAACATTTTTCTATTACTATCTCTTGAAGCTCTTGCACAACCAAACTTATGATTATCAACTGGATTTTTTTTATTCCGTAGGAATTGTATTGTAGTTGCTGTAGCTACTTATACCAGTTAATGGAATGAATTCTACATTAAATTCGACATGGTTCGTCAAAAATCAGTGTATCTTCTAAATAATACCGAAAATTACACTGGCGTGCAGTTTTTCAAATTTTAACAAAATTGACAATAAAAATTTACAATTTTTCAATAGCAACATATTCTGCACTATTCTAACTTTATACGTACACATTTCTATACAATACGGAAAATTAAACACAATGTTTACGATAAATATTTATAATATTTTTAACGAACGTGTTTTTACATTACTTTTACTACACTTTCTTTGTAATTTTCCCCAATTTTTGCGTCTTATATTAAGTTCCCAGTCCTTTAGTATCAGGCTTAATTCCTAAACCGGTGTTGAATTCCCAACTTATACTTTTTTTTTGCAGAATTCTGAAAATTGTGTCCACACTGACTTCTTACACCATTGTGTATTGTTTGATATGGCATTTTTTCATGCAATTATGAATTTTTTTTTGAAGGACTTATATTAATTATTTTTTTCAAATTTGTTTACCTTATTACTTAAACAAACTTTTTTTTATGATTCGATCACTCCGGTTCTGACCAGTGTATCTCAACTTGATAAACGACTACAATTTGATAGAAATACGATTTTCTAACTCATCATCTCTCTTACATTGATTCATTACATGAAAAAGATTGTTTTCGTGCAAATCTGGCAATGAATTGCCAGTAACGCTCTCAAAACCATTTTCGGAAAGAATTAATGCATTCGGGATATTATGGCTAAAATTTTCACACTTTTACCACAGTATATATAATACGCTACGCTTCAGAAACGAAACTCTTACTTATCCGGGTGATCAAAATACTATAGTAGCCATTGCTTGGTAGTTTACTTGTCAACCTTACTTTAAACTGTATAACGTATATGTCAAAAAAGGGCTATTTTGAAAATTCTGTGTAAAATTTAGTATTGTAAATGTTTGTATTTATAATACTGCAAGTAGTAAGTATTATTCTGTGACAAAATGAAATGTAAATTATTCAAATCATTTAAAAAACTATGGCGCCAAGATCACTCAAATTTAACCTCAGATCTTCAAAAAAGCCACGCGGATTTTCGCTTCTGAGCGTAGCGTATTATTTATTCTGTGCTGTTACTTCAAAATCAATAACATGCCTTTATTTTAAATTGTTACCATGACAACTAGAAAAATTTTCGAAAATTCTTTCGAGGCTGAATCGTGGAAATTTTTTTGAAATTTGTAAAATTATATGATCTATACACATTAATTTAAAAGGTCAAGTTTCTTTTGTACTTATGGTAGTTATTTTTTTATTGAACACCACACGAGTGGTAATAAATTATTCTTAGAATTTTTTTTGAGATAACTAATATTTTGAATTTTTTTAATAAAATATTCGCGTGAATATTACTAATAAAAACTTTTTCAAAATTAGAAAGAAAATCTTAGTTATTGCTTTTCAATTTTTTGTTTTCAGGATTTCAGTTTAACTAAATTCGAATGCAACAAAATAATCGGAAAAATGTCACAGAATAAGAAAAAATTGTTCCGCGCTTTAAGACAACTAAATGTAGTAGAGCTGGAATATATTGCTTGAAATTGTTCTAACTTTCGTTTGTATTTGCATTTTCAAATATGTTTTCGTTCTACAATGTTATTTTAATTGCTTGACGTTTGCGATAAATGTTTATGAAACTAAATTTGCAAATTAATTTTAAAAAGAAAACGTTACTTTCTGCAAACTTATATTTTCTAAACCTTCTTTTGTGTAATTTACACGATATATTTTGAAACCTTACTATTTGATCTACCTTTTCTGTTATGAAATTATATTCGGGTTGTAAACACAGTACGGAGTTTGTCTCTAATTTATATAACTACCGTAATTAACCTCTTTTTCGTGGTTATTTAATAAGTGAGTGCTTGTTAATACTGCAGGTTGTTGTTAACGTCACTATTTTTATTAATAATTTCAGTTTATATCTTAATGGAATCGTTTTTTTAAAGTAATTTAATCAGTGAAAATTAAAGTACATGTATCTCATTTAGACGTGCTCTTTAATAATAGTAATTACGTGCGTGATAAAGTTATAGCAAAGAGTTTATTTTTTTTTACTTTGGGGTTAATCATTATTGATTAAAAAAAAATTCTACTAGAAACTTGAGCGATGTAGTTGAAAAAGCACTTAACAATGCTTTAGTTATACACTTACATAAGTATATAAAAACAATTGGAACAAAAAAAATTATAGGAAAGTTGTTTTTGGAATAAGAGGATTGAAATTGAAATTTCAAGTTTTTTAAATTAATTGGTTTATAAAAAAATTTTTGTTATTGGACTTTTTATTTGTTGATTTGTTAAAGTAAATATTGTAATGGAATTTTTAAAACGGTTTTATAATAATTATAGCTTATTCGTTTATAATATATACTAAAAATATATGGTTTTGGTAAAAATGAAGAATTTATAACATCAACTTAACTGAAATTTATATGTAACTACAAATTTATTCAAGGTGTCCTTGAAATATAAGTATAGTTCTTCTTAAGTAAAATTGATTTAAAAGATGTGATTTTGAAGTTTATTAATGTTTTCAAGAAATAGTTTAGCATATCTCTGTGATATTTTTTTAATTCTTTCCACCCCTTTTCTTGTTGCTTCCTTTATAAAGGGTGTCCCGATAAGAATACGGAGTGGCTATATCTCGAAAAAGGTAAATCCTAGATATTTGAGAAAAAATCCTTATGAATAAAGAGGGCGAGAGAAATGTCTGGAAATTATTTTAACGTTCATAAATTGACAACTAGGGGGTGTAATTGCTATAATGAAACATAAAGCTCATGTGATCTTGGAAAATTGGTGTGAAAACATTATTTCATAATTTGGGCGTTACGGTGTAATTTTGTTTTATGAGAATTTTTTGTTTGAAAAAGAATTTTATGTTATTTTAAGAGAATTTTGTTATTGAACTGAATTGTTTAAAGATATAAACTAAATAGCATTATCTGAAGTAATTACTTATTTTAGTGATTTAAAAACTTAAATAGAACGTTACTATTTTCTTAGCAAGACTCTTAGCCGATATAAAATTCGCTAAATTTTTTATTCTCCATTAGAGGAAAAAATGTTAGAAACTTGAATGCTTCAATCGAATTAAGTTACCTTTGTCAAAAAAAAACAAAACACTGCAATGGTTTAAAATTAGTTTGAAGTGTATTTAAATGCCAACTGGCTAACCGAACATAAGTAATAACAATAAAATAAAGAAACACAAAAACGGTCAGAAGTTAAGAAACAAATAGCTCACAAATGTTTAAAGACGAGAAATATTTCAGTAAGTTATAAAACAGTAATATGAACGTGAATTTTAAATAAGTATGTTTAAATTTTTTAATTGTTTTTTTTTAACTAATTTAGCATCCAACTGGAAATTCATTTTGAATAATACAACGTTACCAAACAAGAACAAAACAAAAAAATATGCAAGGACGTTTCCTAACCTAATTTTTGATTATTTGTAACCGCACAGAAAAACCCCTCAAAACAAGATAGTTTTCCGGGATAAACCATCACTTTACTTCCAGTTGGTTTTTTTCTGACGAGCCAAATAATCCCTTTTGGGGTATATACCAAAACTACCCAAGATTTATGTCGTTGTTGTTCTAAATTTATTTAAACAGAAACAGTCTGTTATTATGCCGAATTTATCGAAAAAATGCACATTCACGATACTGCATTTTCATATTTCGTTCGCAGAGTAGAGATGTTAATTAGTCCGCTAGCGTTGTTTCGGCCGTTAACTTTAATCAAACGGAAAATCTTTTAATTTTGCGAACTATTGTTTTTTATTTTGATTAACAACGTAACTTTAACTCACGTATATGAATTACTTCTCAATAGTTACGCGGACGACGTTTTGCGTACTTCAATAACTGGCAGTTGTATAATTTCAACAACATTATTTTGCTAAGTTATGTTCATGCATTTCCTACATGTTACTAATTTAGAGTCCGAATATCGACTACCTTAATAATACTAAAATACAAACTGGGGACGTGCATTCCCCATCCTTTTTATTTCTACATACACAAAGAAGCTTACAAAAAAAAATAAATTTTAGTTTCTTACAAAGAGAATCAATCTTTTAACCGTGGCTTGTAATCAGCATACTGTTCATTTTAGTCAAAACAAATATCTAATTTACTTTATAAAAGCGATAACGTTTAAGCACTTGTCTTGTAACAAACAAAGACTTTATTAGGTTCAGCAAAACTCCGATAGTAATTCTTGAAAGTTTTCTCGTGCGAACATTGGAGAAAAGGCATTCACAACACCACACCTGATTAAAAATGACAAAGAAATAAATATTCCAGCAAACTTGGTTTGAAAACAAATATGCTTTATTAACACGAACAAAATCTAATTAAAATACAGTACGACTTACTTAAAACGAACACTTCCATAAGCCCAAAATCATTTACGAGTTAAAAAATCAACTTTCACCAAATAGAGGTGACACCTCAAGGAAGTAATCTTGCTCCTTTACTGTTTCTTATAATGGATTAATGATTTACCACTGCAATAAAACACGTATAATGTCTTATGTATAAGGACGATTTTAAACTATATAGAGAGATTAGAGACTTGAAAGATATTTATCTGTTACAAGAAGATCTAAATGCAGTTACTCGATGATGTAAAATTAATAAATTAGAACTGAATATTAAAATAATGCAAATTTATGATAATATCTAAGAAGAGGCAATTGTTACGGTTTTATTTTCTGAATATGAAACGTGTGTCGAGAGCAATATGTTACAGGTATGTCGCGATTAATATGTTACGACGAAAGTCGTATTTGGCGCGCATTTTGCTAATTTTCGATTGGTTGGAAGTAAAATTTGAGTTCATCCCCTAGACGAAAAGCGGACATCTTCTTCTTCTACGTTTGCTGCACGGGTGGTTTCAGCGTGCATCTTAAATTGCAATTTACACAAATCATTTATGTGTGTTACAAGATTTTCAATACAAAAAATTGGTTAAGTTTATATCCGACTAAATCCACCGTAAGTACACATTCTTTACCTTTTCTATTTGTATCAATTTTAACTGTCATGTGGAATTCCTTTTAGCACGATTCTTGGTCTTATGATTTTGCTTTGTGTTATATTTGAATAACTCCTGGGGATGCTGGAGTGGCTGATTAAGACCTTTCTTGTCAATCAAGGACCACACTACGGTTTCGCATTAGATAAGCTGCAGGCAACCGGTGGCTACCAGGTCGAGCAGGGATTCGATATGCTTCATAAGTTCAACAAGGGAGCCTAACGCCTTCCGTTTCTCTTCGCACACCTTCCCTAAGAGGAATCCTGGGGTTACTTAACATTTCGAACTGTCGATATTGTCGTTAGCAGAGAACTCTTACTATCGGGACTTCATTCATCAAATTACAGCTAAGTTTTATTATTTAAGTAACTTATTTATTGTTAATGCGTGTGAAGGTTATGTACATACGACATGAAACAGCTTTGATCTTTAGTTCTTAAGTATAACCTGATTCGGTGGTACTCTCCACAACCGAACGTTTATAACCAGCTCAATACGGGCTCGGGCGCTTCATTTAGAGCGGTTGACGCAAAAACAAAAGGCCTTTTGGGTTTGCGGAAGGTACTTACCCCCTTCAATATTAGTTTAAGTCCGTGACCTTGCATGTTCGACCAGATAAATCGCCGTGTGTAAGTGATATATGTACACAGTGTATTCTTATTAGCCAATTCTCAATTGGAACTAGTAGCGAGGCTACTGCTAACGTACGTGAATACATTCGACAGTCTCTCTATCTGTCTCATTCATTTATTACTATAAGATTTGTTTGTTGTTTTATTAAATTGTCTGTCTTTCTCTTAAGACTAATTGTTGTGTTTGATCTAGAGTATTAGGCTTTAAGTAAAATCTGTTGATCTCCTGTTTTATTTCTGTCTTTTACCTAGCAGGTGGCGCCTTGTTAGACAGCAGTTTAATTTCTTAGAACTCCTTAAGGACCCCCACTCTCTGACGAAGCCGGAATCTGCTGCTCTATCTATTATAAATAATTTATTCTACACGAACCTAATACACTACATTGATCCGTATTTTTTTTTGTTCTTTTTTTTGTTTGTCCCTCTAGAGCTTTCGTCATTTGTAAACTTCAACCGTTACACATTCTACAGTTTTCAAGTACATTATTAAAAATGAGGAACTAGTACAAGTGTTACGTATGCAGGACCTCGGGGTTTATGTAGATAGTAGATTAACATTTAAAGAACATAGGTAGGGTAATTAATAGCGCAAATAGCATGTTAGGTTTTGTAATAAGAAACACGTATTGTTTCACAAACATTGAAGACATTAAGAATTTATATTGTGCCCTAGTTAGAAGCAAAGTTGAATATGGCGCTGTAATATGGTACCCGTATCAGAAAATGCACGTAAATTCTATAGAAGTTCTCCAAAATAAATTTCTTAGGTATTTGTACTACAAAAAATATAATAAAACTCGTTGGAATTAATAAACAACATATATTTGAAGGTACCAATATGTAGACAAAGACACAACAGGAGTACAATACAATTCAATATTTGGCGAACAAGGACAGTACAACATGCAAATTCTTATTTTAGTAGAACATTTTTCACTGCCAATAGGGTTAATAATTTAGATCTGACAATAGATATTTTTAATGACCCACTGTCGTTCTATGTTACAAAATGTTACAGAGCGCTCGAAGAGTTATATCTAATGTGCATCGCCTTTTTTGTTTTTTGTTTTTATTTTACTCTTATTTTTACTTTTGCTTCTTTTTTGTTTAATGCCTGACATGAAACAATGTGGTAGAGATACATATCGTCGCTCTCCACACTAAGTGACGTAACTGACATTTTCGAAATTTTACAGGAGAGCAGAAATAAGAAATCACTCTGCATTCAAATAACTGTAAATTATCTAATAATACGAATTCATTAATGAATTTTTATGTGTATATTTGTAAATATTTGATACATAAAATACATTTGTTTCAAAATAAACTATGTACTTATTTTGGGGAAAAAAATTAAAAATGTAGATACGCCGTTTTGTGAGATTTTTTTTCTCATTTTCAGATACGACAAGATATGAATATGTAAAAAATGTACATAAACTTACTTACAAAATAGTGATACAATGTTTGGCTAAGCATATTTCAGTGGTAAATAATATAATTAAAAAGGTATTTAATAAAAAAATTAAACAATCTTTCTTAAAGAAAAACTTAATTTTTTTTTAGTTTTCATGAGGTGTAGCACTAAAGTATTCCTGAAATTCTCTTAAACGTATTACCGGTAATTCTCCTGAACAAAGTGAAATCAAAACTTGGTATTTAGATTTGGTTAATTTGGGAGGCTCTGCATTCAACTGGGTAACTTTCATATTTGATATTGTATTTTTAATTCGTTTTAGCCTTATGCTATCATAGTCACTCTGTAGGTGACTATACTTAAAAAAAATTGTCATTGGTGTATTTTTCTTGACCATGATTTCCATAATATTTGTGCAGTTAACTTTTCTGCCTTTTTTGCTCAATTTCATAGACAAAATGCGAAGGTCTTGTGATAGAGACTTAAAATCTTTAAAATCGTTGTACTGCATTGGTATGACAGTATAAGGTTGTTTACGACGTGCTAACCAAATAATTGGATAGAGTTGTGAAGGTACAAAGACATCTCCAGCTTTTGAAATGGCCGAACTTATTGCACTATGGGCGGAGTCACCTTCATTTTGACCATGGTTGGTTTCAAAATATCTTAAGGAAATTTCCTGTATGTCGTGAAATGTACTGACAGAATACAACAACATAGCAGCAACAATGGAGTTTTTATTCTGCCCAAAACAACCATCGGAATACAAGCAAACATTTTTAACATGCTTTTTGCTGTAGTTCTCCAAAACTTTTGAGATGCAAGTAGCGATTTCAGAAGATCCACGTTTGCTGGTAGCCTCTGTCCACAAAAACAAAACATTCTTTGCTGGCAATATCATAAAATGTGAAATTAAGAGTAGCCAAACGACTTTTGTAAAAAATAGCGCTCTCTTTAGAAATAGGAAGTTAAATAACCTGTTGCAAGTCAAAGACTCCAGACAGAATAGTTTGATCTTCTTTTGCGTTTTGTTTACTTATGGCTTTTATCTCTCTGACTTTAGTCTTTTCTGCCACGTGGGTATTATATCTTTGCTTCAATTTTTCCCTTACAGTTTCATCCCCTTGTTTAAAAGTCATACAAAGGGAACATTGATCTTTTTTAGGGGTGAAGAAGGATAAATTTTTCATTTTAAATACTCTTCTATAGGTTGAAAAACTTGGAATATTTTGGCATCCTTTTAGCTGCAGGTCTTCAATAAACATACTATACATTTTTCTTAAAGACAAATCTGAATGCAGATACATTCTAGACGAAGTTGAGCGGCAGTAGTGGGACTCCACCTGAGGAAACTTATCTATATGACTTTCAATTTCCATTCGAATTAATTTTTCATTTTCTTTGCATTCAACGCTTCTTTGCCTTCCACCTCGTTTTTCTGCTTCTAAAATGCCCACTTCATTTAATTTATATAAAGCTGTACGCGAAGTGCGTTCTGAAATCGCCAAAGTATTTAAAAATAATTTCTTGCACACAGGAAGGGGTTGATTGTTAACCGTTAATGTGTACTTAATGCTATGTTGCCTGCGAGATGACTCTTTCTCTGTAGTATTTCTTTTTTTGTTAAGTAACTTCATATGACGAACAAGAAATTCTCTCTGCCTTGTTAAGTCTCCTAAAGAATAGTAGTGATCAAATACAAGTTTCTTTTCTTCGTCATTAATCTTAAAACACTGCTTTCCAGTCTTTTGCATTTTTCAGAATCACAGCGATTTTTCATCATTCTACTAAGGACGGTTTTATGAGTTGCTGGACTAACATACTCTTTTCCCAGATCTCTCATTATCTTTGCAACTTTTTAGTTTTTATTTTTGGCACTTCTCTGTCTTCACCTTCCAATGAAAAATCTTCCGGTTTTCTACTTATGCGATTTATATTGTTTTCAGCAGTACCAGATAAATTGATGGTTTCATGGTTTATTGTGTTATGTTCTGTCTGCTGCAAATTTTTAGTCTAACATTATGTTCCAAACAAGTCATCTCAACAGAAAAATGTTTCCAGCAAAGAAGAATTTGACACTGATGGCAAGAACTAAAAACGTCGCCTCTACAGTGTAGAACTTCACAAATGCCAAAGGGAGGGTCAGCGTCAGAGTCATAAACCGGCGAAGGAGAGGAGTTGACTTCATCTTCGTAGGTGAAACCCAATTTTCCCTGGCACAACGGTGATTGTTCTTGTAATTTAATTTTGTTACGTAATTCAGATAAAGTAATATTATCAGAGCTATCCCATTCAGATTCTTGATTTTGACGAACTACACTTAATGGAATATTGTCTTCTAAGTCGTCAGATTCACCAGCACTGATTTTATAAACATCTTCAAAATCCAGAACAGTTCCTTTATACCATTTATTTACAAAATACATTTTTACCTTACTTCCAATGACAATCGGCTTATTTTTATTTGTTTTAAGCTCATTTGAGAATACAACGTTTTGTGTACCATCCTTCCATAACACTAACACATCCATGTTTTCTTCAAAAGTATGTACTTGACTATGTATTTACACCTGAAAGTATAAATCGAAACGTTTTGGAAATGTACATGATGAATTTTACGTAGAATAGCTTTTTATTATAATTAAATTTTACCTGTTTGTAAGATGGTGACATTAATTGCAGAAACACAAATCTTGTTCCAATAATATAGTCTTTAACCAACACAATTACACAGTTATTATTAACGAAACACAAGTACACAATAAGCAATTTTTGAGGTTAGAATACTGGTGCAAACTGCAAGTCTTACGTGCTACTTAGCATACAATAGTAATCAGTTCGCGGCAAATTCAATGCGTATGAGATTTGTCGCCTATGCACCTGATGCGCTTCGCATACGCCACTATACTTGCAAATTATGAAACCACAGGAGCAAGTAATGTCCACACGAATAGGCGTATCGTCATTTACGCCTGTTTGTGAGAAAAAATTATTTTATTTTGTTAGATACGCCAACAAGCTGAATGTTCGTTGCGGCTACAGTGTTGAGAATACAGCTACGCCACTTCGTGAGATCAATTATCGGCCTATGATAAAGTTATAGTCGACGTATCTCAATTTTGCATTTTTGTCAGTTACGTCAGTTCGTGTGGAGGGCGACGATATTATTCTCTTCAAGAATTTTGTGGACAATTGTTTATGGGATTCGCAGGTCGTTAGAAATTTTTTTGATGTTTCAAGTGAGACCGTAATTCACGTAGTCCAAAACTTTAACAATATTTTTTTTAATGATTGGTAATTGGACTTGAAGGAGGAGCACCATAAACCATTCCGGCGACGTTTCGTGTGCTAAAGGTGCACACTTCATCAGGCCTTCTAAACAGAAGATGGTCCGTCACATAAAAGATACGGACACTACAACAATGAGTTGAAGACGTCACAAAATAAATAAATTAACATATAAGATAAATAATAAATATATGTATATAAAACACAAACTCTGTCAAGACGAACATACATAGAATTACTTTAAGAAGTCGAATCACCAATCATTAGTTATATTAAGGAGGAAATAATTACTTAACATCCATATTTTTTTGTGTTCTATGAATTCTTACAAATAGTTGAGTAGGTTGCACGTTGTCATTCTTCTCAACCTCTTAGTCAATCTTGAACACAATTCTCGACAAAAATGTCTTCTTTGTGAAAATTGCATTGCATATTATCGGGTCGCAATTGCAGCACATTCACAATATTGAAAATAAATGCATAACATAATAGGCTTCCATGTTAGTAATAGGCAAATTTTTCAAAAAATGGATTAAAAACTAAATATAACCCACGAAAACTATTAGAAATCACAGTTGCAGTTATCAGTAATCAGTGATTTGGCAATTATAAACAGTGAGTAGTTACGCCCATTGTGAGTAAGAAATGACGTTGTTGAAACGTCACATTTCGGGTCACGTATATATTTTTGATTTCTCTAATGCCAATTCAACAATACCTATTTGTCAGTGTGTTTGTTAGTAATGTTTTTTATGAAGATTTATTTTTATTTGAGTGGTAAAAGAATATTATTATTAACATAAAACAAAAACTGATCCGAATTGTAACATTTCAACAACTTTATTTCTTACTTACAATGCGCATAACTACCCACTGTTTATAATTGTCAAATTTCAGTAAAGTATAGTTCAGATAACATATAAACTAGCCAAAACCTCATGGGACACACTGTATAGTAAACGATTTATGAATAATTAAAAAACTCAAACATGATTTAATGAAATTAAAAGTGCGGGGTTTGTAAACACAATAAAATGTAATGCATTATATCGTTTGTTTAAGAAATAGATTATCAAATACATTCTTGTCGAGTAACATTAAAGTGTCCTCTAATGTCATATTAAACATAAGCTCCCCAAAGATGGCTTAATAATTTTCTAAATAATAACATATACTTGACAAGACAAAGGTGACCCTTCCGAATAATTGGAATTAGGTATTATTCAGTACCCTTCCTTTAAAACTTGACACTCGATATACTTGAACAAACTTTATCTATTAAGTATCATGTGCAAATTAATAGGGCTGTCAGACAAGGTTGCAATTATTGCAAATTTGTGTAATAAAACTGTTTTAACGGCATTTATAACAATTAAATTGTCTTTTGTTTTTAAACAGACGGTAGCTTTTAAACTTCGCGTTACTTAATCATACACCGCAATTCTAGAAGCGAATTTCTGAACCAAATTTAAATATAAAATTTTATAAACGAATGATGGACCCATTAATGTATTGGTATTTATTAATTAATAATAAAATATATTTATGTCAGCAAATACTTCTATTTATAAATTGTTAGCGGTTTCGACTTTATAATAAAATAAAAGTCATCTTCGGACAAAATCTGTACAAAATTAAACGCTAACAATAATAATAAATTAATCTTATACTTACATTCAAAAATTAATACTTTTTTTGAAAAAGATATAATGTCAAATTGACATAAAATTATTGTTTAAAAGTAAGTAAAGATGGCGCAAAAGGAAGATAGCTAAATTTGGCAGAATGTTTTAATTTTTGTAGTTTAAACAAAGTTCGAAAAGGTTAATTTGATTATTGATTAATGAGTTTGGATTTGTGGTGTGAATATAAATATTTTCGAGTATATCTAAAATGTGTTTATTGTTATTATTAACATTAACCGGATGAATAAGTTGTTGACTTTTAACTGAGTGTTCTTTTCTCCTAGTGAAGATGGATTCTGCTGATACTCAATTTTATTTGGTGCTCTTCACTTAACGGACAATCGTACACTAATTTTTTTAAAAATGATTGACGACGTTCGGTTTGAGTTACGTTGAGAAAATTGATTTAAGCAAGATCGTGTTCCAGTTCACTTCAGCATAGCTTGTGACTAGATGAATAGAAATCGTTAGATAGGTCATAGAAGAACACAGTTTAGACCACCTAAATCGGCTAACTTAAACAGGCTAGATTTTTATTTGTGGGGGCACCTAAAATTGTTAATTTATGTTATACCAATTTAGGCAGTAAAACAACTAAGGAATAGAATCTTTGACGGACGTGAAATAATAACACTCATGAAATTTTTTGAAATAGTTCGGCAATCGACAAGAAAAAGAGCAGAAGCTTCGATAGTAGTGGGAGATGGTCATTCCATATTTTTTTGTGAATATCGATCTTTTGATTATATAACTCTAGCTTCGCTCTTGTGATTTTTTCAAAACATCTTTCATTAAATTGCCAAGTACGAAAAAACAACGAAAACCATAACCGGCTAAATCTTTTTTAGTTATTGCCCTCGATTAGGGTGTTAAAATTTTTGATTTTAAAACCGTTTCACAAGTCTCAGATTGTGTGTATACAATGTGGAGTAAAATTTTTAAATTAGGGAAAGATATAACCAAAAAGTGGGGGATCTAAAAGTGATTTAGTTTAGTGGCCACAAATCATAAATACACCACCGGCTAGTAGTGGAAGTATTGCTTTAATTGAGTAGCTTAAATTATCTTTTTTTTCTAAATGCTGTCTGTAAAGCCTAACATAACTACATTAACATATATAAATTCTACTAACCTGTAACATTTTGTTCTTGAAAATGCTTGATATTTGAGATTCCTTTAATTACATAGGACCAACTAAGGGTTGGCATAAAAACCATCTCGAATCGCCTGCTGTTATTTAGTTATTCGTAAAGTACATTTTCATTGTTGTATTGTGATGTAAGTGTTATGTATGGTTCCTCAAAAGAACAGTATAAACCTGTATAGTGTGGTGACGAAACCGTGTGCACTTGTGGATTAATTCATCTTAGCAAAACATTTGCTTCAAGGTTTGCTGTAAGTTCGCAAGAGATTGTACCATAGCAAACAAACACCGATAATCACACGACAGTTGTTTCGTCCTCTTGGGGCTCTTCAGAAATGAGAAAACTAGGGTGTAAGCTCACTATTGTACAATATGCGCGGCAATATGTTGCGACATCTTGTGCCGCTTCGTGCTATTGGAGCACGTCTAAAACGGGATCTTTACTAAAACAACTTGGTCGACATATATGTAAGCAGTTACAAAAGTTGATTAATGGATTATTAAATTCACTAGTCACTATTGCACAATAGCGAACTTACACTCGAGTTCTCTCACTCCTGAAGATTCCCAAAGGGAAGAAGCAGCTGTCAAACGATCCTCGTTATTTGTTTGCAATTATATAATTGCTTGCAAAAATTTACAGCAGTGAATTCGATATTGTTTTTTAGCCAACGCGTATTTTTGTTAAAAAAAAATTGTCTACATTGTTACATTTATTGAATTGAAAATATCGTTTTATATTAACAAACAAATGATTGTTAAATATTTCTGCTCGAATAAATTGCTATTAATTTTTTTATTATAATAAAAGATAATAGGTATTTTATAATACGTCAAATAATAAAGACCGAATCAAGTTACATTCAAATCAGTATTTCTTTCCCTGAATTTATGTAAGGTAAATAATTATAAAATTTCATCAGTAATGTTATATGTTTTCATAAAAACTTGAGAAAATTAAAACTGTAAAGAAACGTTATACTAAATGAATATTAAGGAATGTATACCAATTCAATAATTAAATATACCTACACTTTTTATTTACTTCTTATTAGTTATATTAGTTATTATAGCAATGACTGAATTAAACAAATTTAAATTCAAAACAATGCCTACTGTAATTATATTTACCGAAGACAGATATTGAAAAATACGAAACTCAATTAAAATTTTACAAGTCGTACTTAAAATTTAAATTATTTTCTTCCTACGTTTCAAAAGAATTTTTTATTAAGCTACAGAATTTTTTTTAATTAAAACTAATAATCAGGATTAATTTAAATACAAAGGCAACAGGATATCTTCATGAAATGTTAATAGACAAACTTAATCCTTAAGCTTAAATCCTATGCTTAGATTTAAGACAAAACCAAGCTAAGCTTACGTTTGGAAAATTTAATGGCAAGCACGTAAGAAAGATAAAGTTAGCTTAAACGTTGAAAGTATTTTAACACAAATTAACAATATATTTATTATAGTTTTAACATGATCCTATGAACAAATAAGGTTTTCTTTAACAATTTAATTATTTATACTTATTCCTTAAATTATGTTACTTGATGATGTACTAGAAATAGCACCCCAAAAAGGAAAAATTACCATAAAACAACAAATACATATTCCGAAAGAATAAAAAATAATTTAATTTGACAAATAGAACGTTTAAGCCATCAAAGTACATTTGTCATAATTCTTATTATAGTTTGCATTTTTATTAGTTTTATTATTTCTGGTACTCAAGTTTTTAATTTTTTAATTCTTATTGTATCGTTGTCTTGTTGTGATGATTGCATCGGTATAATGTTAATCGACCTTTATAGTTTTAAAAAAAAGTATCACAAAAGCAATCAATTTTATTGTCGTGATGAATATTTATGTCGACAAGGCACTCTGTACAAGTTTAAATCACACTATAATTTTCTTACTCGTGAACAGCTCTCAAGTGATTCTCGATGTTTACTTGCAATTGTACAAATCGCTTGCAACATTTATGACAGGCTATTTGAGATTTTTGTAACTGCATACCATACCATCTGTGTCGGTCCTTATTCATTCACCTTACTTGACTATGTAGTAGTCTGCTATGATGCAAAGATCCGATTCACGTGTCGTGGATGTATATAACGTAGCAGATCACAATTTAATCTACTGTAATATGATAGTTGAAGAAATAGTTCAGAAGTCCATCAGTAGAACATACAGATATTTTCGTAATTTTAACTATCACCATTGATTAGAGAAGGTTGTGCTATCACATATTTTAAAAATATTTGCAATATATTCCATTTTTACATTTTTAAATGATAAGCATATTTAAATAATAACATTTTAGCTATTTTTGACGTTTATGCGCGGAATGTTACTCAAAAGTTTTCCAGACACCGTGCACCATGGATGACATATAACCTAAAACTTATATTATCACTACCTAACAAGACAAAACATAAATTTAACTCTTTCCGCTCGAATAGTGACTGGTTTCAATACATGTAATTGCGTAACTATTTTTGCTATCAGAAAGGAAAAAAAGGTGTACCTGGAGACTTGTACTAAAAATAATTCATCAGAAGCAACTATGGTCTGCTTTAAAAAGTGTAAATGTTTAATCTACAAAAAAATCAAATTTTGCCGAACTCACTGAACCACACAAACGAGTTGAATGGATTTTTCATTAGCGGAATAAGCAGTTTCGTACCAGATGCACGTATACATTATGAATACGGCTTTAAAGTAATGGCAGGCATAAAGGGTGGATTTGTTTTTAGCGAGGTTGACTGTAGTCAAAGTACTTAGCACAATCAAATCAGTTTCTGTGGGAGCTGATTTGCTAGAAAAAAATTACTAAACTTATGTACCTCACACATTTTTCCATACATTAGACATATCATAAATTACTGTTTAACTAACCATGTTTTTCCAACTGTCTGGAAAGTATCTATAGTTCATTCGCTGGCAAAGAAAAAAAAATCAAAATGTTTTTCTGATTTGTGACCTACAAACATACTTCCAGTGCTTGCAAAACTTTGTGAAAAACTCTTATCAACTCAGCTTAGATTTCATCTCAACCTATTTAATATACGTCCTGAGGCGCAGTCGGGATTTCGTAAGGAATGCAACTGCGCTACAGCGTTGTTAAGCGTTACTGATGACATTCTATCAGCTACAGATCAAGGAAAACTTACCGTATTGGTAGCATTGGACTATTCCAAGGCCTTTGATACTACAGAGGGGTCCAAAACGATGTACACAGTCTTTGACAGTAAATATCTTGGAAACAAATGTCCTAGAGTTACAATTCTTTCGCGGTTGTGTAGTGCATTGTTTTCTCAACAGATGGCAATGGTTATGAGTCACATGATGAGAGTGTGATGCGCATGTGCAAATAAAATAACAAACGAACTGTATAAACAATAACATGGCTGTAAGACTGACTTTTGAGCAACGCAAGGCCGTACTGAAATGGTATTGGAAGTTTGAGAACATTCAAGAGGTACAACGACGTTGGCGGGCTGAGTTTGGTACTGTACTGTAAATGGTGAGGTGTATCTCGAAATGCTACAAACATCGATTTTCCCTGCTATTCGAGAGATGTTTGGCGATGAGGTGTTCTACCTACAACAGGATGGTGCTCCACCGCACTACCATCGAAATGTAAGGGCGTACTTGGATAACACAGTACCTGGACGTTGGATAGGTCGAAGAGGTCCTATTGAGTTCCACCACGGTCTCCAGACCTAACACCACTGGACTTCTTCCTATGGGGAACATTGAAGAATGAAGTTTATCGACAGAAGCCAGCTACACTGGACGCACTACGAGAATCCATTGAAGCATCATGCGCAGCCATCACACCGGACACACTGGTAGCCGTAGTTCGATCAGCAGTTCAGCGGCATCGACGCTGTATAGCTGTTAATGGTGGTCACTTGAACACATATGACTATCTGTTGAGAAAACAATGCACTACACAACCGCGAAAGAATTGTAACTCTAGGACATTTTGTTTCCAAGATATTTACTGTCAAAGACTGTGTACATCGTTTTGGACCACTCTGTATAAATCATGAGTTGTTACATTGCATTGGCTTTGGGAAAGCATTAGTTCCCTTTTACGTGATCACCTTAATAAAGATCTCAAGTAGTTAAGGTCATTACAAGCTTCCCTCAAAACCAGCTCCCAAGTCTGGTAATTTTCATAGAAATGTCCACGTGCGTCAGCGGACCTTCCTCGTGTGTCAGGGGACCCCACACTGCTACGATCGTTTTAACGTCCGGGAACGGCTGGAGGAAATTATTTCTTTGGCTGGCTTCTCCAACAGAAACGTCGAGTTCTGCTCTGGGTTAACCTTAAATAATGTATTCTAGACTCCCAGGTTTATCTAGGATTGCCATACAATTTATTATTTCCATATACACAATTTCTTACATATAAATAATTAGAAATTATATATTTAAAATACTTTGATTAAATATTATTAACTGCTTAGAATTCGAAGCTTCAAAATCAAAAAGAAAGATACAAAATTGTATCTGAAATAGCTTATCTAAAGTCGGCTCGTGCAACGTTCGAAATAATCTTTCAAATTTAATACTCGCTGGGGGAAATCCAGCGGTGCCAGAACAAATTAATTGTTTAATTAATGTAAGTGAATCCAAAACATTACAGTCGCCATTATTTAAATAGCCGCCAAAAAGAATTAATGAAGTCTCAAACATAAACAAATGAAATAGGAACTGGTGTATATTTATATACACTATATGTCTATACTGATGGACGTCCGAAATAATTAATGTCTTTTGACAAACATGTTTAAAGTTTTTCAATTAAGCCTGTTCGAATTTTGATTTTGAAAATCATATGGTGGCTTAATAGCAATTGTCTAAAATACTTTCCATTTGAGGTGCATACATTGAATTCATTAATTATTATGTTCTTATTATTAGATCTGAAACCTTGAAAATTCATTACTTACTAAATTTTAAACCATAGGTAATGATTATTAGTTTTGGCTCTATAAATGAGTAATTGCCATCTGAAGATCATAAAAATAAAGTATATCTTCCAAGTGTTCTTATAAAAAACGTTTGTGCTTGCTTAAAGGTTAAATTTTTGAGTGAAAATAAAAATGAGGTCCTCTGAAGCGATTCAACATGGTCATCTTATTACTAGGCATGTATTAGTCCAAAAATACATTATTTTTTATTTTAAAAGCAAATTCATGATGAATTAATTAATATAACAGTATTTTATAGTACAATTTCCAACAATGATGATGATGAATGTTCTTGGTAATAACGGCCAATTTTTCTTCCAAAGTTGCGACCCAGGTTGTTTGTGACGAAGAAGGGCACCAGGTTAATAGTGGTCTACTCTACTCTTCAGAATTATAGAAAACTCCAGTTGACCGATCACAGCTGTAGTTGATGTTTACAGTACAAAAGTAATCAGTCCTCCAAAATTTGTGGTACAAACTCATGAAGACATTTAACAAATTTAGCAAATTGATTAAAAGAAACCCAGATAATTACCTAACGCCACCTTTGAAAAGGAAGTAAGGGACTATAGTTCCGCATTTGTAGAACTGTTCCCAAGGTTGTTAAAATTAAGTTTGGTTCACTGCCGCCAGGGGCAAATAGCGCTACAATTAGCAGAAAATCCAACAATTAATTCGACATGAACGACGCTGCTAAAAATTATCGTCAGTTTCTAAATCCAGTTAATCGATTCAATTATTCACAACTTTTTAATATATTTTGTTATAATACTAATGATTTTATGAAAGCAACACTGATAAGTCTTTCACTTAATTTACTATCTTCATCGGTGACAAAAAGTCTATGTTTTTTGGCCCAACAGATCTTGAGCATTTATTGAAAGTGCACCATAGATAAAATACTTAATTTTAATCCGTGTGTACCGATTTCAATAGACGATTATTTCCTTAACCTACGTCCTATACTTACTTATTTTTAACTTGGTTAAGTATGATCGAAAATTCTAGTAACTTTTGTCATTTAAATAAAAATATCATTATGATTATGGAAATATCAAAAACCAGTAGTTAAATAACCTCACAGAACAACCGATACGTTTTTAGAAAATACACAGGGTTTTAGATAAATGTCTTCAAACTTTAAAGACAACATTTTCGGTCTATTATGGACTTGTGTATATTGGGATTGGATGAAAACTTCATCTGATAATCCAAAACAAACGGTTTCCCAAAGTTTGAGGAATGTTAAATAATTTCTACTTATAATGATAACGAAAAGTAACAATTTAATTGTTCCACGCACGGTCACCTACTATGATTAATAAATACAGAGTAAGTGATGATAATAATTTTAATCGTATCATGAGAAAAAAGCTATGAATGTTGAACAAAAAATACTGTAATTCGTGATGACGTTGCAGGATCATCTTAACATTCTCAGAGTTCAGACCCCAGTTTTTTCTATTGAGGAATTGCACACATTTAGTACGTGGCATTTGCATGGTGTATATTGTTTTATGCTGGGGTTGTATTCTTATTACTACTTTGATAGCTTACTTTGTTCTCCGTGGGAAAGAAGTTTTTTAGAATGGAGCCAGAGGAAAGATAACGTGAAGAGGTCTACAATATCGTAAAAGCATGTTAAACCGTTTGACATTTTATGTTATTTTATTTGTTATCAGTTAGTTTCAATTATTATTATTGGAATGTAATTGTCAGTGTGTAATAAATGTAAATGAATATGTTTTGAAACATAATTAAATATTCTGATTAGAAAGTATATCATAGTAGTTAAACCGAAGTTTATTCATAGGTTATATCCCAAGAACTGTAAGTTTTGCCGGTTAAACTTTATTAAATGTTCGAAATATTCGCCTACTATTATGTTGAGAACATTTTCTCAAGTTTAACCGGCACAACTTACAGTTAGAGGGGTATATGTTAAGGTTATTTCCCAAATAATTATCTAAAATAACTCCATTATAGTTCAAGAAAATCGTTTGTAAAAGCTAGAAATGCTAACGACGCTAAAAGAAAATTGTTGCAGCGAGACCCATCAAAACGGAAGCAGAGCGCAACCGCATTCACACAGCAAAAGCATCTGTCTATAGTGAATTTATTTGATGAAAATACCCCAGATAGACTGCAACGGAAATTTTACCATATTGCGGCAGTTGAATTGGCTTGGCAAGGAGGAGAAGCGGCCAATTGTGTAGTTGAATATTTTTTGGAAGAATTTGATAATAGTGGTGATCCCACAGGTTTGAATGTTTTAAATTTTCAATAAACGCATAACACTTTCATTAAATCGAAATCATATTTCAGGACGAATCCAATACAATCCTGTATTCACCAAAACAACTCAAGGTGGTGCTCAAAAACTAGCAGACAGTAAATTTCTTACTAAAAATGAGGTGTCGGACAACTTGTGTCCTGTTAGATTGTTTAAAAATTTATTGTCGCACAGAGGGTCCAACATTAAGACAAATCGGGGTTTCTTAACACCGAATCGCTTTTGGACATGCGATAATGGCAAGGAGTGATATAAAAATTGTCTATTAGGTTGGAATGAAATTTCCAAATAGACCAAACAGGCGGCTGAAAATATTCGCATCGATACCAAACGAGTGAGAATATTAAATCGTTTTACTGCTGTCAGCAATTTAGTCGAAAATAGTATTGGTGAACAACAATTGATTAAAACAACTGGTCACTTTAATGAAACTTCTATTTGATCCTGCACCTGAATGTCAAAAATTTTATTAAAAAAAATAAACAAAATGAAAAATGAGGGCTCTTTTAAATAATAGAAGTTTTAATTATTTGTTAGTTTAAAAACAAAAATTACGAGGATGTATTGATATCTAATTAGCCTAGACCAGTTCTTTGCATAAACAAAATATTGCGTTACCATAGCAACGAACAATAACTTATTAGAAGTGTCAGTGTAAAGTTTGACGTCAAAAAAGTAAACCAGAGTCACGCAATAAATTAAATGAAAAAGATGTCCACCGAAATTGTGAAAATCGAAAAATTGGAGTATCGAGCCATCATCAAGTACCTGTATTTAAAAGGGTTAAGAGGTAAGCAGATTTACGAAGATATGCTTAATACCCTTGGTGATCAATGTCCTTCGTATGCGACCGTCAAAAATTGGAATGCAAGCTTCAAAAGAGGTAAATTTTCCATTGAAGATGATGACCGATCGGGAAGGCCAGTTTCTGTGTCAGTCCCCGAAAATATCGATGCAGTTCATGACATGATTTTATCAGACCGTCGAATTGGGCTAAAACGGATATCTGAAGCACTGAATATTTCATACGAACGCGTTCATCATATGGTTCACGTCAATTTGGACATGAGAAAAATTACTGCAAAATGGATCCCCAAATGTTTGAATGTTGACCAAAAGCGTGCAAGGGTAGAAGCATCGCGTTCGATCTGTGCTCGATTTGAAAACGATGTAGACTTCTTAAACCGAATTGTTACTATGGATGAGACTTGGGTACATTTCTACGATCCAGAAACAAAGCAACAATCGATGGAATGGCGACACTCTGGTTCTCCAAGACCTAAGAAGTTTCGTGTCCAAAAATCTGCTGGAAAAGTTCTTGCTTCAGTTTTTGGGATTGCCATGGAGTAATCATGATTGATTTTTGGATAAGGGTAGAACAATAACTGGAGATTACTATTCGACATTACTGACCACTCTACGGGAAAATATTAAAGAGAAAAGACGGGAAAGCTATCCAAAGGTGTTTTGTTTTTGCAGGACAACGCCCCTGCACACAAATCTCATGTTGCCATGCAAAAATTCGTGATTTAGGGTTTGAATTACTAGAACACCCCCTTATTCACCCGATTTGGCTCCGTCCGACTATCACCTCTTTCCTCAACTGAAAAAAAGTTTAAAAGGTCGTACATTTTCTTCCAACAAGGAGGTAATAGAAGCTGTGGAGGTCTGGTTTGCAGAGCAAGAAGAAATTTTTTTAAAGGTCTAGAGACGTTGCAGGTTCGCTGTAATAAATGTATCCAATTAAGAGGAGAATATGTTGAGTAATAAAATATTTTGACATTGAAATTTTGTTTGGTTCAATAGTAGGCTAAGAATTTTTCAATATATCCTCGTAGTTTAAGTTCAAAACAAAAATAGCGAAATTTTTATTTATTTATGATCATTTAAATTTGAACAATTGAAATAAAAATTGCAGTTTTGGTAGACTGTGGAGCTCGGTGCAGAATTTACTGTCGATGCTGCCGATACTGCTGATACTTCAGTTTCTGAAGGCCCAGTTTGTTCTCCGCAATTGGCATTTGTAATAGTAGAACTAACATTTCTCATTTTGTTAATGATCTCAGTATGATGTTTGGCATTCAATTGAAGGTACGGTCTAATAGAAGTTGCATTAGAGTGCCGTTTTCGGCCAAACTGCTGACAGTAGTAGAACGGTTTGAGTGATTTGATATTCTCACTCGTTTGGTATCTATGCCAATATTTTCAGCCGCCTGTTTGGTCCATTTGGAAATTTCATTCCGACCTAATGGACAATTTTTGTACCACTCCTTACCATTATCGCATGTCCAAAAGCGATTCGGTGTTAAGAAAAACCGATTTGTCTTAATGTTGGACCCTCTGTGCGATAATAATTTTTCAAACAATTTAACAGGACACAAGTTCTGATTGGATTATGAGATATGAGGGAAATAATCATTAATAAACAGTCAAAACAAAACTAAAACAACATAAACACTATAGCTTCATTTAAAAAAGAACGGTTACAAATATCAGCGATGTAACGAAAACCGAAATTTAGGAATCGAAACAATATTGAAACAAAATAAGCACTACAGTTTGGTTTAAAATGAAACGGTTAAAAATCATCACAATGAAACAAAATGATCGAAACTGAGTTTGACAATTATCACCTAGGTTGAATTTAGGAATTGAAATACAAACTAAACATGAAATTCATGTTACGAAATTGTTTCAAAATAAGATTGGTTTTGTGTGTACTGGGCATAGGGTTTCTTTTTTCAATAATCAAACGAAAGTAAATCATAAACCTTGTATTTATAAGAACGACTTAATCACAACATACAAAAATTCACAAAAACTTAAGTATATAACATAAACAAAATCAAAAGCAAGTTTTTAAAGGGGGCACCATTTGTTTATCCAGCCATGAATATAGGAAAAATCTGCAGTTTTTGCAACTTTTGGGTTTTTATTTTTCCCATTTATTTCTTAACGAAATTCTCACCTGATTCAAATATTACAGAACAAAATTTGATTAAACACAATAATTAACGAAGATTATTATGGAAACTGTAATGTCAATAACAGCAAAATTTCTGTTAGGTAATTCCTGGGTGAAGGGCAAGAGGGTTATGCATAAGTTAAATACGTGTGTTACATTGGTTTAACTTTTAATAATTATTGTGATCAAACAGATTCATCCAATGTATTTGTCATTTGTTTTCCAAAAATTAACACTTAATAAAAAATTATGAAACAATAATAAATTTTATATTTAAAAATCTACCGACCGAATGAAAATGAAACAAGCTTTATCTGAAACACCAAACCTTTTTTATATGAACGATGAAAATTTGAAATGGAATTGTTTAATTTTATTTTTCTTCTGAAACATTTAAATTACAAGAACTTACACAAAACAAGTAAGAAAAAGGTAAAAGTTTTGATTGAAACTGTAAAATCAAATTTAAAAATATTTACAAGAAAATCCATGTCAGCTTATTGTAATCTAGAGTTTGCGTCGGTTTTTCTTAGACATCAAACATCCTTTTATACAAAATTGCTTTCGTAATCTTCAGTACAGAATTTTAATGTAATTTTTCTAAATAATTTTTAGCAACTTACAAATTAAAATTTTTATTGGAAATTTAAAAAACAATTACATTGTACTGTGATTGATTGATTGAGACGTTTGTTTAGGTTTAGTTTAGAGAATTTAGAGCAAAAAGATAAAAAAAACATTATATTAGATAAATTTTATAAATTTAACTTTAAGATAAAAATAAGTTTTTTGTTTTGTTGTGCTTCCAAATGCAACAAAACCTGAAGTGATTATTTTAAAAATAAAAAAAAAATGCAAAAATGTAATTTTTATTTTATTAAAGTTTTGTCAAATATGAATAATATTTTACCGTTCTTATATATTAAATTAGAAAAAAATAAAAAACAAATTAAAAACGTATTTCTGAAATATTAAAAAGCTTACGTATTCTTTAATACTATAGAAAAAAAACTAATTTATTTTAAAATGTATTTTAACGTAAGATAAATTAAAAAACCCCATTTTAAATAATTTGAGTGCTACTTTTGTAAACAAACATAAGTGGTTTTTATATACATACTCAGAAGTAATCTTTGGGATATTAAAAAAACAATCACTAATACCTGTCAGTATGAAAGAGGCGCTTACAAAATTGATGTTCATTCCGTTTTATTTTGTTATTTTACTACTTCATCGTTATTTAATTCAGCTCATTGATTTTTTTAGTAGGTTCTTGCGAATACCATTATTGAGATTTAAGACGACACTTTTCAAAAGCTTTGCTTGTATCGTGGAATGAATTTATAAGCAAGTATTTTGCGTTCGAACTAAATTTTACGTGAATTAGTTATCGTGAGGGGTTAATCCTTCGAATAATATTTGTAGATAGGGAGATCGATGAATCGTGAATAATATCCTCAACCTTTGTATGAATAAATTACAAAAAACCGTTTTAATATACAAGGTTAAACCCTTAATATGAAATAAGTTTTGTAAAAAATACGTTCAGGCGTTGAATCAACAAAAAGTGTTTTTTTAATTACAAGATTATATGTTACTGCATGTATAAAAATTAAAACTTAAACTTAAATGGCATTTTAATATGGTATATGTCGTGTTTAGAATAAGTTATTATTAGGAAAACAACACAAAAACTGCCAATTTCTAAACTTAACAAGCGTTTCGGGCTTTTGAAAACGGGTCATAATGATTTTGCATTGTGAATTGGTTTTTTCGAATTCCTGCTCGCGCTTTCAAGTGACAAAAATGGTTTTGGTATCAAAAGGTAGCTAAAATTATTGCGCATAGCGCTCGCTATCAGAAATCATCTGAATTATACGGTCTTTTTGAAAATTCATCAATAAAAATTAGTAATTTTTGATGTTTATTTATTGTAACCTTTCTATTTAATTTAGTTCTAATATCATTAAAAGCTGTTCTTGGGAATAAAGCTTTTTATTTGCTTATTAATGACTTTCCTTTCAGCCTTATTGTCAAAACGCAGGAATGTTGATTGTGTAGGCAACCCAATACTATTTTCCTTTCACTATCAAAACTTATTTTTATTTCTATTGACAAATTTTTGAAAACAACGTGAAATTCAGCTGACTCCTAATAGCAACAGCTATACGAACTAATTTTAGCTTCATTTGGATACCAAAACCATTAACCTATGACTCGTTTTTAAAAGCACCACCCTGTATACTAATAAATGTGTGAGAATGTATAGAAAATGGGCTGCGACGAAAATTTTTATATAAAAAGTGAAAAAAAAACAATACGCTGTAGAAAAAAAAACATTAAATAATGTTAAGTGTAGCTATCTGATGATTTGGCTATTATGGAAAATTATTTCACAAAATGGCGATTATGCCCAATCTTAAAAAGGCAGAAGTTTCTTGTTTTCATTGAAGTAATAAAGAAAAAGTAGAAAACTTAATGTTATCTTTAATAATACATGGTTAAGCCATAATTTTAACCCAGTTTATCTGGGAGTAACTTTAGATACGTTTTTAATTTACAAAGATCATTTAGAAAAAGTCAAACAAAAAATGAAAACAATAAATAATGTCATTCAACAATTAGCAGGAATAACTTGGGGAGCAGATACAAAGATACTTCATACAGCTGCATTGGCATTAGTTTATTCTAGAGCAGAATACATAATACATATAATGTAATGTCACAATAATTTAACATAAACTATAATAAATGTTCTAGTTGATGACTGTCTTGTTGAACACACATTGTTATCCTTTTCTCTAATGAATTTTTCACATTTTGCAACATATAAGGAGTGACTGTCTCAAAAGCATTTCTAATCCGTCTTTTCATATCTTCTGCAGTAGTAGGGGGTGTGTTATAAACATAATTTTTGATGTAACCCTAAAAGAAGAAATCCATAAAGGGATCTAGGTGGCCAATTAATTGGTCCTTTTCGGCCAATCCACTTATCAGGAAACTTTCGATTTAGGTAATCTCGAACATTAAGTTCAAAATGTGCAAGAGCTCCATCCAATTCCAACCACGTTTTGTCTAATATTCAAAGGAATATTTTCTAGAAGTACCCAAAAATCTCTGTTTAAAAATCTTACTTTTTGTCCGTTTAAATGACCATTGAAAAAATAAGGGCCAATAACGTGATAACCAACAATTCCAACAAACACATTAATATTCCATCGACAACACACTAGGTTGACCAATATCTCTTTCTTGTGAGATGACTCTCGTGCTGGTATTTGGATTTTCAACAACGGATTGTAATACCAAAAACTCATTACGACCATCATTTGTAACAAGCTTTATTTCTACTTGTTTCGGGTAAGCTACACTACCTGTGTTACGAAATGTTTGAAGTAACCTTTCAAACACTTTTTTATCAGGACGGACGAGCTCAGGAAACTTTTTTCATACACTCTTGAAGCAAGTAAACAATTTTCAAAACACTCACCGATGGTTATAACCATATCAATTCTTTCTTGTTGTGAATAAGTGATGGTAACGTTAAAAATATTTCAATAGCTTATAACACAGACTCAGTATTTCTAAACAATTGCAATATTGCGACAGTAACATAATCCAAAGCCCACTATAATTTTTTTTAGATTATAATATGGAAGAACTCAGATTAATTCATGTTAATCTGTAAGTTACAAATATCTGTAATTCTAAGCGACACAAAAAATTTAAACGATAATGTTGTTTTATCAAAAAGGCATTAATTAGACATTGTGGTAAAATATTTAAGTGAACAATAATATAGAAAAAGCGAAATTACACAAATAAAAACTGGAAAACTTTAAGATTTAAGTAGCGGAAACTCTTATAAAAGTTAAAAGACAATTAAATAAGATATACGATAGGTTCATAAAACACAGGGTGTTCTATTTAAAATAACCCAATTATTACAGCGAGAATGTTCTACTAATTGAACTATAAATTATAAACACCCTGTAACGAGATGTTTATTAGGCAATCAACAAATAGACTAAGGAAACAGTCTATTATTTAAACCTAAGAGTAAATTTGTTGTATTTTATCATGAGATATTAATTTTTTTCTAAAACCTTACATTTTAGGAATAATGTAGATAACTTAACACTCTCTAGGGAACCCTTATAAAAGTGATGTTTTAATTTTTGAGTAAAATTCGAAAATGCAATCATATATCATGTTCTATTTAAAAAACACAACTTTGGTATGCAACTTTAATTTGGAGCATCCTGTATATTAAAAAATATTTTTAAAATGTAGTCCTTATTGACTTACATAATACCATTGCAATAAAAGTAAACGACTATATGCCGTTTCTTCGTAAAACTCCGTGGCGTCTGTCGTGAATCACCCTGTATATTACTCCAATCAATAGGATGAAGAGAACTCAAAAATTGTAATTTATTTTTTTTACTAAAATTTCTATGATAGGTGAGCTTTGGGTCAGTATGTCTATGAATTTTGAAGCTTAATTCCTATAAATTTTAGATGGAAAGAACGGATCTATATTTGTTTAAAGTATTGGTTGGTTATTAATTTAGTAGAAAAAGCATAGAGTCGTGCCAATACTAATTTTATTGTTAGGTGATTATGGAAACGAAGTGGGTGAAATTATTCTCCTTTACAAGTTTTGACCACGTGATCAAGTAGTCATCTTTAGAAGTATGTCTTACAATTAATAACAATGATGGAATTAAAATTAAAATTTAAAATTTAGGCTGCACCACAAGTTATTAAAGATACTTAATTAAGAAATATAAACGTCCTTACCACTTTTGTGTAGAAAATTTAGAAAAAATATATTAATGATAACATTAAACGAAAAACACGCTTAATACGTGAACATGACGCACATAAGCACGAAAATTCGTGAAAAACTTTGCGGAAAACTTTAACATTCAGAATGTTAGACGTGACCATTTTCAACATGAAAGTATTCCTATAGCAATTGATCAGAAAGATAATTTTCAATGATTGCTACTTCAAATTTTATATTTGCATTGCAAATTATATTGTCTAAGCATTTCTTGGAGACCTTTGGTATCCTGGTGTAAGTGCCTATGCCGTTTGTAAGATTGTATGACTTGAGCAGCTCTAATAAAGATTTCTTGTTGTTAGGTTCTTCAATAAACTCGAGATTGAAATCTCCGGAAATAAATATAAATTTGTTCTCTACAATTATTGTTTCTAAAATGGTTTCTATTTTATTATACATAATGTCAAAGTAAGCAGTCTGTGGGCAATATACGCATAGAACAATAGCATTTTTCCACGACCACTATGAAAACATTTCGTACTCATAAACCACTAGAGAAAATATAGCATATCTGAAACATCTGGAGAAAATCATTTCGTTACTAGTAACAGTATATATACCACAATTGACTAAATGTAGTTGCAAAAGCTGATTGGTTGCTTGTGTTGATTTGAAACTGATATTTATTTATCTAACCTGAAAATAGGCCAAAACGACGTCTACACTTCAAATAAAAAAGTAAACTTGATAGTTATTGTTTATTATTGAGAATAGAAATAGTAGTCATGAAAACAGCTATATTTTTTTGAATTACCAAACTGACAGTTAAATCTTAAATTAAATTTTGATAAAACTTATAGACACTACATACTGATCGTGGAAAAAGTTAGTGTATTACTTGAGGATAAAACATGTTTCATTGCTCGTGATTATCCGCGCTCGGGTTACCACCCTCGCGCAGCGAACACACTCGCATGAAAACTGTGATTTTATCCTCGTGTAATAATATACTATTGTCTTATGAAAATTTACTTCTATTGCAATGAATTTAAAACAGAATAACTCTGTATAAACTGATACGTCATTTCTTATTCTAAAGTTTACATCTTTTGAGCAATTAATTGCCACTCCTCCATGTCACGAAACTTCTTTTTTGTACGTAAATGATGCCAATGTACAATTATTAATATTATATTCTTTAATTTGATCTTCCGTTTTCTAGTGTTCAAATACACACAGTATACGATATATTGAAAAATTCTTAGCCTACTATAGAACCAAACAAAATTTCAATGTCAAAATATTTTATTACTCAACATATTCTCCTCTTAATTGGATACATTTATTACAGCGAACCTGCAACGTCTCTAGACCTTTCAAAAAAAATGTTTCTTCTTGCTCTGCAAACCAGACTTCCACAGCTTCTATTACCTCCTTGTTGGAAGAAAATGTACGACCTTTTAAACTTTTTTTCAGTTGAGGAAAGAGGTGATAGTCGGACGGAGCCAAATCGGGTGAATCAGAGAGGTGTGTTCTAGTAATTCAAATCCTAAATCACGAATTTTTTGCATGGCAACATGAGATTTGTGTGCAGGAGGTTGTCCTGCAAAAACAAAACACCTTTGGATAGCTTTCCGCGTCTTTTCTCTTTAATATTTTCTTGTAGAGTGGTCAGTAATGTCGAATAGTAATCTCCAGTTATTGTTCTACCCTTATCCAAAAAAATCAATCATGATTACTCCATGGCAATCCTCAAAAACTGAAGCAAGAACTTTTTCATCAGATTTTTGGACACGAAACTTCTTAGGTCTTGGAGAACCAGAGTGTCGCCATTCCATCGATTGTTGCTTTGTTTCTGGATCGTAGAAATGTACCCAAGTCTCATTCATAGTAACAATTCGGTTTAAGAAGTCTACATCGTTTTCAAATCGAGCACAGATCGAACGCGATGCTTCTACCCTTGCACGCTTTTGGTCAACATTCAAACATTTGGGGATCCATTTTGCAGCAATTTTTCTCATGTCCAAATTGACGCGAACCATATGATGAACGCGTTCGTATGAAATATTCAGTGCTTCAGATATCCGTTTCAGCCCAATTCGACGGTCTGATAAAATCATGTCATGAACTGCATCGATATTTTCGGGGACTGACACAGAAACTGG
Organism: Abscondita cerata; assembly: GCA_030710515.1. NCBI lineage: Eukaryota > Metazoa > Arthropoda > Insecta > Coleoptera > Lampyridae > Abscondita > Abscondita cerata. The sequence continues at coordinate 41,034 of JALBCR010001928.1, forward strand.
CCTTCCCGATCGGTCATCATCTTCAATGGAAAATTTACCTCTTTTGAAGCTTGCATTCCAATTTTTGACGGTCGCATACGAAGGACATTGATCACCAAGGGTATTAAGCATATCTTCGTAAATCTGCTTAGCTCTTAACCCTTTTAAATACAGGTACTTGATGATGGCTCGATACTCCAATTTTTCGATTTTCACAATTTCGGTGGACATCTTTTTTCATTTAATTTATTGCGTGACTCTGGTTTACTTTTTTGACGTCAAACTTTACACTGACACTTCTAATAAGTTATTGCTCGTTGCTATGGTAACGCAATACATTCTCGTAGTATCTATAGTGTCTATAGATCGAAGGTTTTGATGAAGTATGGTTATCTGTTTTTGTTTTTGTTTATTGGCATTATATGGCCATTTACATTAGCTCAATGTTAAGTTATCGTTGTGAAATACAGAAAATTTATTATTTATGTTACTTGATTTGATAGTTTTGGACGAATCACTAAAAAACGGTTAATTACTACACCAGCAGGCCAAATCTTCGGATCTTTTGCATAGTGTCCAGTTTTCTCTCAGCAACGGATACTTTAAAAGAAGAATATTCATTCGGATGTTTTGCCGATAGCTTATTACAAATAGCGGTTTTGATGTTTTTTGATTTTAGGTAAACAACTAGACGATAAATATGTAAATAAACATAGATTTCCACTGCTATCTTCACACAATCCCAAAGTTCCTGTATTGCGTTTACGATTATAAATAAGACATGCCAACAGAAGAGTCTTCTATACCAGTATGATAATTTTGTCGAAAGTGAGCGCAAAAAGTTCAGAATAGAATAAATATAACCGACGTGAGGAACAATAATTTTTCGCTCGATCAATGTTGACGTACAAACGCAATAAACTGAAATAGAGAGTTACTTTGTCGGCAGGTTCACAATCCGCACGTGTGATGAAAGTAATGAATAAATGTATGGTTTTCTGTCTTCTGCAAAAATTATCTAAGCTGCACAAATTAGTAGTATAACTCTATTATTGTGTTGGGTGAATGATTATTCTGTTGATGTTTTTTTCTTCATTTGTTGTTTTAATTACTTATTAAAAATGGGAAAATTTATTGTGACTTTGCGTAAAGTGTACGGACGAAAGAAAAGAGGCAAAAAAACAGTTGCAAAATTTAGTTTTTTTATGTATTTAGAATTATATCTTGGATTCCTAATTCTTGCCCTTATTTGTTGGTTACAGTGTTCTAATCTCTCTCTAATATTTCTTTTTGTATTTTCTTACACATTTTGTTTTTTATCCCAACTTCTTCATTTGCATACCTTGCATCTATACGCAATACAATTACCTATATTCTTGTCTATCTTTAATTTTTTCTTTTATTAATTTCCTCTCTTTTTTGTTTATACCTATTCTTATTCTTATTTTCTTAATCTAACATTCTTGCTCCACGATGTATCCCACCGTTTTGCTGTCTAATTCCAGTTCCCCAATCAATACCTTTCTTCTTTTCACGATGATTGCCAAGATTATTTTGCAAAAGAAAACTTTCTGAGGAGAAAAACCGTCTTGTAGAACTAAAAAACCAAACCTGAGTTTTACTCAAAATTAACTTTTTCTATTTTGGGTCGCTTACAGAGCTATAAAAGCACCCAAATGAGTTATTTGATAGAAAAATGAGTTCTTTTATAGAAATAGAACAATTTTTATTCCGAACGGTGGTAACACTGATTTGATATTAAACGTCAAAGCTATCGTTACGTTCGTCGTGCGTTAATTTAAATTGTCATTAATTATCAGTAGATTTATTTATCTACTTATTTTTATTTCAACCCATTTTTTTTAAAATGAAACTTATGATAAATGTTCTAATTAAACTTAAACTAGCATTTAAACCAAAATTTACTGAAAATGTTGCCACCCTAGAAATTATACTTCAAAATTCCCTTAATTTAAAAACTAGTAAAATTTTATTTTAAAATCAATCTTAAAAGCCCAAAATAGAAAAAATAGTATAAAGAATTCGTTTCAGAAGGCATTTTAGCGACTCGTATTTTCGAAAACTCGCCGCTTCGTAGCTCGTTTGCGAAACTGTACTCGTCTTATAAAATGCGTCTTCTGAAACTAGTTCTTTCATATACTATTATACGTCCAAACTTTGGCTATTCACGCTAGATTTCTTATACAAGATGTCGATAGCAATGTGGTGGAACATTTTAACTCCAGAATTGCTAAATTTATAGGAGGAAAAGAATAAATTATTCATTAAGAGACTCGTATTCTGCTAGATGTGCTGCTGCCGTGGTATCATTTAATTCGGGTCACTTTCTAATTTACATAAACAAATGTATCAAAAGAGTCCCAGCAAGCTAATATAAAAAATTGAAATTAACAGAAAAAGAAAAATTGAAAGGGCTTTAAAAAAACATACTGAAGCTAAGACAGAAAGGCAAACGAAAAAAAAAGCTTCTCTTTGGACAAGACAAACAAAAGGCTTGTTTAGATTAATATCAATTTTGTCAAAAACCCGATGTTTTTAGAAGAATTTCAAATTCAAAAAAATAGATTCCCTTCTTGCCCTGTCAAAAACGACGAAGAGCGCGCCACATTAGAAAAAGAAAGCATATTACAGTCCGGAAGCGGAAAGTGGCTGGAATATCGAAAAATTTGTTGACGGCTTGGAACTTTTTACACTGTATGTTCGCAGAAAGACCACCAGTTACTGTAATTTAGTGAAACAATTCTTTTATGGTAGCCAGCTGATATACCATAAATTGTTCACGCTGGTACCAATGAAAAAAAAAGCAATACAACAATTAACGAAGCAAGAACAGATTACCATTCATCAATGTGGACTGTTTGTCCATAAAGAATGGCAATTTTTGTGACTACACCAGACGGAGTTGTTAATGAAGACGTAATCGTAGAAGTTAAATGTCCGTTTTCTGCTCGTTATAGTTATCATCAACATTAAAGATAAATAGTATTATCAAATTCAGGATCAACTCCAAATTACTAACAGAAAAGGTTGTATTTTGGTGTGTGGACGAGTGCCAATTTACCCATGAAAATGGCATACGTAAGAAGAGACAATCTTTTCTGGCAGAATCAAATGATAGATAAGTTGCGCCCATTTTGTACAGAATGCATATTACCAGAGTTTGTTGATCCTCGATTTACACGAAATATGCCTATTCGTGATCTCGAGTTAATTTTGAAGACACAGCAAAAATTGAAAAATAAGAAAAAAATTGAGAAATAAAAAAAAACTCTAAGGTTGACTTTGAGTTGTTTATTTACGCGACGATGAAAATTAAACTCGTTAATTTCCAAATTAATTGTACTAAACCTTTTTACTCCGCATCTTATAACTATAGTTGGAATTTGGGTGTTATTTATAATGGCACATATTTGATTTTGTTCAAAATCTGACAAGCCACAAAGGCTATTAACATATATAGATTTTCGAATTACCCAAACTATTGTTTGATCCGATAAGTAATTACTGAGACAGGGTAATCACGGGGCAGTAATATTTTTAGCTACAACAAAAAATATCAATCATGTAAAAAGGTTATGCTACAAAAGCAATATTTTATTATCTATAACTATTATTTGAATTATTTTTTCTAAAACACAAATTTTTTTCTTCTTTTTCGAGCAAAATTTTTCATTCCAATTTTAAAACCGTTAAAGGAACTGACAGCACGCGACCGTTCAACAACAAGGTACCTGGATCTATCTTAAAATAGTTACATTGACCGCATCGGTTTTTTAAGATAATGTTTGTTTAAGATAATGTTCTTTTATTGTTATTTCATTATTATTATTATTATTAATTAATTATTATAAATATTTTTAGTACATATTATTGTTATGATGAATTCTTATCTAATATAAGTTTAACGTGTTTATTTCTAATCTTTTTTTCTCGCAATAAATAAAAGAAGTGCAACAAAGTAAAATTAATTTCATTTTTTGTGTAAAGGTTAATAGTTCCCACATACAAAAAAATCAAGAAATCATTGACCAAACGGAACATAGTAATTCAAACAAAATATGAGTACGTTTTTAAAATGGCTTAAATGTCATTGTATACATGGGGAACGCGTTGAAAATTACAAATAATCAGAAAATCAGTATATTTTTATTGTTTTGCAATAAATTGTAAGAGGGTTTAAATATTTACCAATATTCCTTTGATAACGAAAGATAAGTTTTCATATTTAAATAAGAAGTAACAATGATTAGTCACTTTATAATAATTTTGCAGTAATTAAAAATTAATTATCTAAAATCTTTTCTAATAATAAGTAGTATTTTGTTTTTACCCACAAACTTGATTCTTTTATGCACACTGATATATGATACGATAACCGAAAAATAAGTTTTCAACAGTTTCAACAATATAAATAAACGTCAGCACTGCTATCCTTGTCTTTCAAGCCGTCTTACTCGTACTGGAAGCATTTCCCCAGCATATTACAAGAACACCGACAGATGACGCCGTCTACCAAGCGTTATTTTCATAATTTTATTCTACCACGATAACGACGGTATTTGTCAAAATTTTGTGTGCAATTTTTATGGATATTCAGAATAACATTCTTCACAAAATGATGGGTTTATTTTTTGATAAAAGGTGCCTTTTGGTAGAAATTAAATAAATTTGTTTTGGTGAAATGAAATGCAAAATCCCAAATATTTAATACGTTATTACATCGTTATTATTTACAATTATAAAAAAATGTTTTCATCATTTTGTAGAAAAAGGTTAAAATTATAAATGTATTTTTAAATGATGCGTTATTTGTTAAATAAACAGGTTATTATGGCAGTCGTGATATAGAAAAATTTCATTGGTATTTCAGGTATAGAAGACTCTTAAGAGTAACGACAGTAAATGTTAATGTGCATTATCATTATCAAAATCGATAACTTTAAAAGTTTAAAGTTTTACATTTATTGCTTTTGATAACGATAATGCACATACACATTCGCTGTCGTTACAGTTAACTGTTTGCATTTCTTAGTCTATAATATTTGTACGTGTTATCTATACAGGAGATGTCGTAAGACACGCATTTCGTTTTCTTTATTAGCGTTTGATTGTGTTTACGTAATAGCATCATCATTGTCACTATCAATTTTGTTTTGCGACTCATTGATTTCAACTGTAACATTTGCAGACGTTAATCATGCAGATCCGAATCTTACTCGGTATATCAATACTTAAATCCTGATTTTGTTTATTTTGTGAATCACTATTAATGTGGAGTATTTCATTCATTTTTGATTTCTGTTTATTTACATGTTTCAATGCCTTTGATTTATCTGTTATTGCAGTTTTAGAAACCTTATCTGTGTTTGCACACATTTGCATTGTAGTATTTGTATTCGAATTTTTCCCCAATTACATTACTATAGGATTTAATACAATTGGAATTATTAGTTTATTGAGATGGTTTTGGCTTCTGTATTATAGAAGGTACCATACTATTACTTGAGCTTTCAAAGACTCAATTGTATCTTGCTGATTGTTAATTATAAGATCTTTATAACGATTTTAAATAACTAATTTCGATTAAACTCATATCGCTACTGTAGATATTAGTCTCATTACGAAACTCATTGGAGTCCACTTGTTCGGTGGTTTCCTTACTTGTATAACTACTATTTGATTTTCTTGAATAAACTTAATGTTTTTTATGTATTTCACACATCCCGGATGAAATACACAACCACAATTTTACACTTAGATTTGGGTACAATTTTACAATATTTACACGGTTTGTCTGGAAGTAAAATAAACACGTTTTCACTTTCCACCATTTTCACTTCATATAAGATTCATTCAGATTTTGTAAGATTGAAAAAATTACCAAACAACTTTAATGGAAAATATTTGAAACATTTTCATAACTACAATCAAATTATTAAAAAAAAACTAAACCAAACTAAAAATAATTAAAATTACAAGAAAAAAAAATAATTATTTAAAAATGTTGGAATGCAGACCAATTTCGTATACCTGCATTCCAACATTTTAAATAAACAAATTGAAAGAAGAAACAAGAAAAATTTAGAATAATTAAAGCACAGTTGGTCAAATAAAAAATACTCTGTCTATGATTTGTTTCAACATGATACAGAATATTTTTTTTTTTATTGTACTCCTTTGTTATACAATCTGTCCTGATTACAACGGACAATAACTACTTAGCGTGACACATATAATAATAAATGCATGCAGCAGTATACACTGACACTTGCTTAAAGGTGTCACTCTTTATAAATTTAACTAGGCTATATACAAGCGTTGATTGAAATATTGGTAAAGATAGTCAACCGCTTGTATTTGCTTGTATCACGGATGCAATTCACATATGCATGTTGGGTTGCGTTTTTGTTTACTTTTTCACCTGTACTGAAGCGCTAAGTTATAATGTGTACGATTCTTGAAATAGAATAGTTCAATTTACTCCACCGTTGTAAAAATGGCGCAACATACAATCCGTAAAATTTACTTTTGTCAATACAATGTTGCAACGTTTTCAAATATTTAGTAAACGTATTAACTAGTAATTAAAAGTGACGAATTTTTCATTTATGAATAATACCATTGATGATACATATCTTGGATTTTAATGACAATGTTTTTTTAAATAATTTACTAAAATACATGCGAAGCGTTATTTGTTAAAACAGTTTGGTTTGGTCGGTGTTAGATAAATAAGAAACAATTATTTTACAAATTATGCTTGCACTTTATTTTTAACTTGCAAATAATAATGTTGACATTTGTTTGTCATTTAATAACTTCGTTAGGAATAAAGTAGAACATACTGGGAGAAATACCACTAGAGTTCAGAAACGCAAAATTATTGGTTTTTGTATCTACTTGTTTTACGTGTTCAGTTGAAAAGGATTTTAAATAAAAATTGGTTTTCAAATTTTTCAATTCAAAAGGCAACAAGTTACCGTGTTTTTTTAGGGAAAGTGGGTTCCACTAGACCTTCAAATTTAAATTCACTTGGTAATAAAACCTATTCCTATTACTTCTAAAAATAAAAGTACTAGATTTTAGCTTGAGGTGTGTTGTCTCCCGACGCGGTGCGGATAATACGTGTATAATACACTATTCTTTTCTGTGACGAAATAAATGACGATTTAATATTGAAAAATCATATTACAATAGAATTAGAAAATTATTGAGGGAAATTTGGTGTTAAAAATAGTACTCACTTTTTTCCCGAGGGAAAAAATAATTTACGAAAAGTGACACTTTGTTATCTGTTAGTAGAGATAAAAAGTTAGGATTTTACTCTTTGAAACTGTATCAAAATATCATGGTTTCGAATTAAAATAGTTTAAATAAAGTAAAAATAGCTCATTAATTATAAACATTGTTTCAAAATTACAATTCCAACTGATCTAAAATAATAGTAATAATTTACAAACAATTTACACATAAATAATAACGTACCTAATACAATGCTATACATAAAACATATCCAAACATTTACACTTATTTATGCAGATAATATTCTTATTTTACGGTGTGGTTTTGTGACATCACTGTAATTATAGCTATTAGAAATATGTTTATTAGCCTCCCACTTTAAGGTTCGATATAGTTTTATTTTAACCAACTGATCGATAATTGAAACAAATGTATTACGAGGAGTCTTCCGGATTATCGTTTATGAGTCACATTCCTTATCGGCTTAGTTAGAAATTCTACAATTGCATACTTTTAGCAACACCTTTAGTAAATGAGTAGGCTTGTTATAATATTGTTTAGATGCAAACAGTTGAGTACGTTAGATTGTAATATAAGAAAATTTAACATTCGTTCCAACATAAAAAGGGATAGCGTTTCTATGTTAAAAAATTTTAATTTCAATGACCAAAATTTAGAAATTTACTTGCGTAAGCCTAATAGATTTTAAACATTTTCAACGGATAAACGATGTTAATGTAATAAATATATGAGTATGGAATTTTCAAAAGTATTTAAAGAAATTGTTTTTTTTGGGAGAACGTTTTTCAACGATTTCACATGTGTATATATACAATCTTTGTACATATATGTGTTTGTCATGATGGTATAACCATTGTTATAACCTTACGTAAGAAAGATACAAATAAATATTATTACATTGAACAATTAACAGACAATAGAAAAAAATATATATAACAAAGGACACACATTTAATTAGTACGTCGACAAAAATCAATAAATTCTTGTATATTGTAGAACGCATGTTTTTGTTTGTTTGTCAACATTGACTCAATGCACCAATATTTCAATCAACGGCATGATGCATTGGCAACAATGTCGTGCCTTAGCATAAACTATCAGCAAAATTACAGTTTTCTATTTCACATTTATCGGCAATACTGTTCTGTAAATTCTACAATACAATTGACGTATTTTCTTAGCACAAAGCGATACTACCGACCTCTGATGTTTAGAACAAATTTCGGGGTCGCATAATCCCGTAAGGTTGACTATCTTTACCAATATTTCAAGCAACGATACAAGTGAGTGGTAAAGTTTATAACTAGTATAGATTATGGGTTAAAACTTGTTAGAAGTTCATTAGGTTTAAATCGTTTTAAACGATTTGGTTTATGAGGTTCGTCCATCAAAAGTGTTTACTAATTGATTGGGATGTGTCAATAATAGGTTTTTATATATTTAGACACTTTTTTTCTATTTCTTCTCGGATAGTGGGTATACGAAAATCACTTGAGAATACAGAATATAGTTTTCAATTGTTTTCATCAAATATATTATGAAGAAAACGAAAAAAAAACAATTTATTCAACATGAAAAAACGAATTAAAGTGTGTTTTCATCTACAACAACAAATCAAATATAAAATAAGTAAATTGCTTTTTTTTTCGATCTCCTAACCTAATTTTTATTTCAGAAACGTGTAACCTCCTTTTTGTGCAATTAAACTTATTAATATTTTCTTAGAACAAGCCATTTAGTTTTGGGAAAGGTTAAAATTTATTAATGTCGACATTGTAAATTCGAAAAATTTTTACATATATTACTTAAAGTATTAATTATTTAAAGTTATAAAAGTAAAAACAGTTTAACAAAGAACTTAATCCGTTGTAAAAAAAAGTATAAGAATGTATAAAATTCAGTATCGACCAATACTTGTTTAATTATATCTAACTGTTTGATAAATGGACTGTATAAAAATTAAATTTGAAACATTACTTTTTATATTTACAAAACTAAATACACATTTTCAATTCAACAATTTTAGAAAATTGATACGTTTAACTCGAAAGTCAGACTTGCTTCTTCGAAATATCCTTCATACACCCTCGTTATACCATCACGCGATGAGGGACAGAATAAAGTGCCATAAAACCCGACGATTTGTGAGATAATTGAAAATTTCACATTGTGTAAATTTAGTACGAAAGTATTCGTAGAGTATTATTAGCACAGTCGTCGGCAGTGTTATTGCTGTAGATATTAAGTGGTTGCCCACGACGACCCATTTGTTTTTTCAAGACCTCTATAAAAGCTGTGGAAGTTTAGCTTGTCAGTAACTCCAAATGAATCGTCCTGAAAGTTAAGCGAACAAAAACAGTAACATAAAATTTTAGAAATTGCGGTTTCTTAGTACACCCATCCTTAATGAAAATTGTTCCTACGAAGTCTAACCCACAGCTTGTAAAACAACGTTTCCTTAAAACACATTTTTGTACTACTTCCTGGTATAACTGTCTTGAAGAGAAGATCCAAAACTTTTCTCTCACAACAGTCAACAAAAGTACAAAAAGTATTTCCAACAAAAACGTGATACTATCATTATAAGAAATCGATGGCCATTTGGGAGAAGAACAGGGTGAAGTTTATCGTAATTCAAGTTAGAATGCAGAATACGACCTTTGTTTATCTAAAAACAATTTGAAAGAAGCCATAGGCATTTTTTTTTAATCCTGACGGAAAATCGCCAAACGGTAATTGAGAAATGATGCACTTTGAACATCTAATGCTAGTAAATTTAGAGCATCGTCTAACGTGGAGTTATTTTAAGGTTTTTTGAGACACCCATCCTGGATAGTTCAGCAATTTTTTATAAACCGACATACATAGCGATACTTCGTGTTGAAGTTTGCAAAAAGATGAAATCTTATTAATTAAGCAAGCAATTACATTCTAGTATATGGTAACAATTAACATTGGTTTGGAAGATTTACATTCTGGCAATTCTGAACATCTGATATAGTTGCCAGCTTGTTGCTCAAAAATGGAAAAAAATTAGAAATTTAGAGCCATGAAACTACATATCCTGATGTAGTAGCAGGATTATTATCACTGGACACGTGTTTTAAGTTTTGAACGTTGGTCAGCAAACGTTGTGGCACTATTTGTGCCACAAAAGTTTGAAACAAATAAGCTGCTGAATGAATCCTCCCCAACACTATTTTAGGATCCGTGCACATTATACACCAGGGAAACCGAAAAGGAATAATTTAAAAATTTTGTTGGATAACTCAGAAGACAAAATTTTAAAAGAGCTATTCAACCCTTAGAGCCCAGTAAATGCGATTTAACGTAGTCTTAAAAGATTGATCTAACATTCAAACAACAGTCATTAGCAACGCTAATAGCATCACTCAAGCAGTGGAACTCAATAGACTTAGCTTTAATAAATATATTGTGGTACATGGAGAGTGCGTGCTTGCGACACACTATTTGCAAACATTTGCCAGCTGGTCTGCAAGTTTAATCGAATAGATTCATCACAGGATAAATGAAGTTTCCACATTTCCTGAATTAACACCTTACATATTATGGCAATATGTGCAATAAACCCCAAAGGTTTAAACAATTTAGATAGTACAAATCTCTTAGTACTCGGGTAATATTTTTTTAAAAACAGCAATTAAATAAAAATTATCTTTCGAGGAATTTCAGGGAAATACCGAATGTTTTTGATTGAGTATTGAGTTCCGTTATCTTTGAATCATAAACTCTTAAACCATTATTCATATCGCATATTCGTTAGAATTCGCCCCGGAAAATGAAATCATCTATATAAAATTCGAATTTTATATTTAAAGAAATTTCAGACAAACACAATGAACATTTGTCAGCTATAAAAGCTACATACGGCTAAAAAGGAAAAACTCATTACCTCGTATGTTCCAGTGGATTATTGAAATGCTTTAACATTTTCGGTTGCATGAAAACGCCACAAAATGCATTGGAATTTATTAACCACAACTATCGATACGTGTAAGAGTGATATTTGCAAAAGTTGAATGAACCATAAATTTGTTTAAAAACGGGGTCATTGTGTTGGTAATCGTTCAGCGATATCTGGAAGACAATTTGGTACTGTCATCATTCTTAACTTGTTTTGTACAAGAATTTACTTTGATAATCTCATGATGAGACAGGAATTTGAACCTTAAAAGATCGGGTTTAGTGATCTCTTTTAAATAGTAACTTTATAATCAATCGTTAAATGATTTAAATCAAAATATTCTTAGATGAATCGGGAATATTCTTGTTTCCGTTTAGGAAATAGATTTAATCGCTATTAGAGGGATAGAAATTGCTTCGCATTCATATTTTATGACTTTCTAAGCTGATTAATGGAATTATTAAAAGGAATGCATACGATAAGGTGTTGTTGGCACGATCATAAATTTTAGCTAGTTCTCAAAACCGTTGTAAATCGAAGTTAATGTTAGAAGTAACTTACAAATAGTTGGATGATAGAGTTATATTTACATTGATGAGTACGAGGTCTGGCTACTAAATAACGAGACTGGTTACGAAAAGGGCTTTATTATAAAAAATTATTCTACATTAGAATGCTCTTCTTGAATATACTCCCCTCCCCTTGCCACACACCTTTCCAAACGTTTTTTCCATTGATCGAAGCAGTGCTGGAAGTCTTCTTTGGTGAGGGCCTTTAGTAGCTCTGCCGTTTTTGCTTTACCGCTTCCATCGACTCAAATCGGGTCCCTTTCAAAGCAGATTTTCGGAAACAAAAAAAAGTCGCTGTATTAGTATCATTACCAAATTGTTAAATATTGCCATTGTTTGTTTTGCATCTTTATTCATTCTTGTCCTTCTACTTTCTCTAATCTACTTTAAAACAAAGATTTAGTGTCAAAAAATGATGAAAGTGTAATTACCGGAGATCTACATGAGAATGGTGTAGGTAAATCTAATACATGTAGGTAGTGTACAATGTAAACTTCTAAAATAATAATCATATACAGGGTGTTCCATTTGAAAAAAGATAGTTATTTTATGCCAACGATATAGACGTGTTTGTACTGTGAAAAGTTGGTATTTGTGCTTTTATATTGTGTTTTCAGACGAATTCTTAATTAATGCAGCCTTCTTAACAATATGCAACAAGCTGTGATGTCCCTTTTTGCAATAACGACACAAAAACTTGGATTTACATGGTTACGACAAAGAGTGACCTAAACAACAATCACAAATTTTTAAGTTCATTGTTTTTTGGATGCGATCATTAATATTTAAAGAGAGAAATTTTGGGACCCTTGGTTATCATACGATTTTGGTACAATAAAGCGTCAGCTAAAGACAACAACTTTAAACAAGGGACGTTTTTATTTTTTTTATTTAACTTGTTTGAAGAACCTTTTGATACAGAATTTAAATTAAATAAACTATCAACATGACTATGAATGATTAATTTTGGTTTGTGAAACCAAAGTTCCCAAGGTACTAGATAATTTTCATTAGAAAAAATAGGACAAGAAAGAGTACTTAAAGCCTCCGTTTTTTTATCAATGAAAGAAGATACTTGGAAGGTCTTGTGAGAACTGGTGGTAGCATTTTTTTTTGGTTTGCTACTAGCTTGAGCTTGTAAAGAAACTACTTTATCAAAAAACTCATCAGCGCTTAAAGAATTATCCGGTACGGAATCTAGAAAATGAAGCTCGTTATAAGTTTTAGTGTAATTATCAACTAAAGTGCCTACCTTTTCTAAGAATTCTTTTAATTTGTAGATTGTTTGTAGATGATACTGCAGATAGGTAAATAGGAGTTTTTGCTTAGCCATTTAACTTAATTGTTCCTAGAAGTTTTAACCATTTTGAGACATAGAATTAAAGTAGCTAACACCAATACCAAATTTACACAACAAATGCGAAAAACCATTGCTTGAAATGAAACAATAATCTAGAAATACCTTAGTTAACGAGAAAAACATAAATATTAAATTAAACTATTTACGCTAAAAATAATTTTGGCGCGTAAAAGACGCGATTGTGCGCATTTACACAACAGAAAGAATTGAATAGAACACCTGCAAAGCCGACATTCGTGCAGACTAGTTAATCACCTTCACAACTACCCTTATAAAATATTACTTACGTTCACAATATACCACTAGTCTACTGCTGTACCTTCAAATTGCAATTCGAATTTTTTGTAATCTTTGTACGAAATTAAATAATTGAATGAACGTTAAACGTTTAATTAGAAAGTGTAAGGAATTTTACCTGGTATATGGAATTAATTTAACGTGGTTTCTTCTTTGCGGACACCATCAAGAATCGCCTTGGAACTTTGAAATTTCTGTATGTAAAAATTTGGCTCGAAGTACTAAAATTATGTTGGATAAATGGATTATATATTGAGATGGATCGGAAATATGCTTGTATAAAAAAACGTAATTGAACAATGAGACTCAAATTATTTAAATAAAATATGCACATTAAATTTTCAAATTATTATTCCACTTTAACCTTAGGGTCTTGAGTTCGTTTTTTATAAATAACATAATACATTTTATTTAATAATAAACAAAAATTTTAATATGATTACAAAATTTTAATACAAAAGAAATTAATGTCTACCTATAATAACGTAGGCCGTCGCGTGCACGCTCAAAAGTGATTTTAATTAAAAATTATTTAAATTTGTTTACAATAATCTTAATTATACATTAAAACTACCCTTTTTTAAGTCACGTTGTATTCGACTGGGTGAGAATTTATCTTACATGATTTCAATGTTTTTCTTCTCCCATTGAAGAATTTCCATTTACCAATCGCCAAAGAACTTCAAAAACGCGATTTGATGGTTTAAGACTTTAGGTTTCTCTAATTTAATAAATTTACGATTTTGATGGGTTAACTGTATATTTAAAGAGTTAATTATTATTTGCTAATTGGTTCATTGGTTTCAAATTTTACTTAACATCTCCACGTAACGATCTATTAATTATCACAGTTCTTTTTTAAATATGTTGTTGAATCGTTCTGATCTTATTAACGACTCAATCTGGCATCTTTCTTTGCACTTGCATTAAATCACCGGTGCATCCGCACTAAATAAATCTTGAGTTCATTTCACACCTGCACTGATGATTTTAAGTTTCACGTCTGTTAGACGCCACAACTAAATATACACTTGTCACGTATGTACACTACGAGATTAATTCAACTTCTTTATCAACGGATATGAGTTTGCAAGAACATTACTTCTATTTTACTCTTACAATTAATGTCCGTCTACAAACTCTATATTGGAACTAAATGAAAGTATTATCTACACAAATTAATTCAATTTCGTTTCTTCAATAATTATAGGTTGGTTTTTAGAAATCTTAATCATAAAAATGGTAATGTTGTCCTTCTCTTGTAAAATTATTGAAAAAACTTCAGATAGTGATATAGACGTCTGGAGCCACATACTAAACCTGTGAGTCATTACAAGCATACCTTCCAATTAAGGTCTCCAGACGTCTATATCACTATCTGGAGTTTTTTCAGAAATCTTAATCTTTGAATACCATAGTTTTACGTTTGGTTTGAATAGAAACATTTACTATAAATTCAATACCAATACAAATTCGATTTAAATGAAAAACATTTTTATTATTTAAAATAATTCTTTCAACGCAATATGAATTAAATTCTATTAGTTTTATATTGACAAAACTAAATGTAAATTTTCACTCGTACAATTATAGAGTTTGAAATTGATACATTTAACTCAAAAAACACCCCTGATGTCCGATCACGCGATTCAAACGTGATACGTTTGGGGGTGGCGTACAAATTTAAATTATTTCCTAACACCAACTGTTTAAGTGTAATCCTTAATATGAGGTTGAGCCTTTAGTGCGAGTTCTTGTACTCGCTTCTTCGAAATCAAGTCGCGCCCTCGCTCTTTTCAACACGTTTTAATACTGGAATTAAAACTGACCAAAACAAGGAAAAAGAAAATTTCATAGAAAGAAATAGTTTAAGTAAAAGTTATAGATAATTAAATTTCTAACAACTTTTCTTTCGTAACTTTTTTTTACTCCACATCTTATGCGACAGTTTCCAAACCGAAAATTTTAACACCTATTTTTTTTAATTTTTCCAACGAATTAGAGTTAGTACGTTATAATAAGGCAAAAAAAATTTTTTTGTGGGACGGCCAGCCGTCCGTCCGTATGTAAACAAGATATCAAGCAATAACCACCCGTCCGATTTTTATAAAACTTTGTACATGGCTCTTATTTATAATTCCGCAGATTTGATTAAATTTTAGGCTATTTCTATGTAGCCAAAAAGCCATTATTCTATACAGATTTTCGAGTTTTTAAAATATTTAGAAAAATATTTATTTAACACAGGTTTGTTTCAAATAAAAGTTGTTTATAATTTGATTATACACAACTTTTGTTTCAATCATTTTTTGATCCGATAAGTGATTACTGAGATATAACAATCACGAGACAATAATTGTTGTAACAATATCTCCACCAATATCAATTTTACAAAAAAAGTTGCTGGAAATTCTATTGTCTATTCCTTTTGTTTAAACTATTTTTTCTAAAACGCAATTTCATTTTCGATTATCAGGGCGATGTGGAGTAAAGTAAAGTAAACGCTTGTTGAGTATTTATTCGATATTGCTAAAAAAGTCAGGTGAGAGCGGAATTACGCTGTAATTAAGCTTCGGATGAAAAGTGTTGCAGGTTAAGTGCTTTTTTGGCTGTTCAGATAATAATAAAAGTCTATGTATTACATTTTATTAAAGTCGGTATGTACTTTCGTAATTCGCCAGAAAAAGTAAAAACAAAAGGGTGTTAAAATTTTTGATTTGGAAATGCTCTCATAATTTCACATCTTATTTATAAGATGTGCAGTAAAAATATGAACCATTATTACTAATTATTTTTAATATGAATAGTAAATATAATAACTAAACCATATTAGTATGGTTACCAATAAAATCTTAAACTTGCTAAAGAACTGAATATATATTCTGCTGGTACTTTATTCCAACAAATGCGCCCACAGAACACAACGTTTTACTCACAATTTACTTTTTGTAGCACGTTATCATCAAAAATAGATTGTTTGCGGTATGTATCGTAAAACACGCCGTAATTTATGTTGCAAGAATTTTTTGCTTTGTTATCTTATGTAAATGATTTACATCTAAATTTTCATTAGTATTTCAACGATAACGCTATCTAGTCAGTTAAATATTTTAATGCTCACTATATTGCCTCACAAAATCTTTTTAATATGTAACAAACATAGCCTTTAATAATAAATCCATTATGTAACTTGGTCAATAATTAATCGTTAGTAACTGTCAAGTAAAATAATATCTTATTCTCATTTCTTCCTTTTCAGTGTGTATAAATGCATAGTTAGTTTGGGGGTGTGAGCCATAGTTTTCGACTCTAATACAAAGACAGACGGACAGACACAAATTTTTGATTCTTTTATTTACTATCTACGTAAGCTATGGTGTAAATCATTTATTTCCTGAATTAATGGTATTTAACTTCATTTTATTCGTCTCAATGTCAAATTCGTGTTCTTAGTTCTCTCTTTTAATTAATTGGTTGGTTATTTTTTAATACATTTTATTCTTTTAAGTTTTCTTTCAGTCTTTTGCTTGCCAGATTGATGATTTTGTTAAGTCTTTAAAATGTTTTTGTCAAATTTTATATTTTACTCTTGCCAATTTTGTTTTTATACCTATTATGGTTTCATTTATACTTTTTATAAGCTCTTTTATTTTATTCTTTTACTATTATACTTCGTCTTGGAACTGGTAATTTTTCAGTCTTTTTAGGTTTATACACGACATGCTTCAACTTGGGCGTCAAATGTGCTTTTTGTAATACTCTCTTTTCTTCTACAATTCTTATATGTGAATCAAACTTTTGTTTTAATAAGCTTTTTATATAGCATGACATATTTAAATTAATTTGGGAATTTCTTCTTGTACCGAACAACATTTATCGATGCCATTTATTCAAGTTTAGTTTATAATTCTAAATTCTTTCTTTGCAACTCCCTTATTTTAAAAATTTTAATATTTCAAAATTAACATTTTCAAATAAAAAAAAATCTTTTATTAATTACCATTTATACAACCTTCTATTCAGTTTCATTTTTCTTTTTTATTTTAATTTGTACATCACATTTTTCTGATGTATTATTTAACTTCATATTTATTTGTTTCATCCTTTATTTTGAATACTTTGCTCAATTTTTTATTTCATATCTTGCACCTTTGATTTCAATATCTACATTTTTATTTATCGGTTTCTTATTAATTCCTTTCTTATAACTTTCATAACCTCATCTATGTATATATTATAATTTTCTTTCATCTTACTTTTATTGTTTTGTATATCCACACATTTTCCTATATTTTCCAAAAATATTTTTCAGGGATCTGTCGCCCGTTTCTACACACGATTTCTCAAATAAAAACAAATTTAATGTTTACGATTTTTTTTTATTTTCAATCAAAACTTTCTATGTTACTGGATTTGTTTTTGTATCTGGTCTAAAGTATTTCCAAATACGCTGCATATCAACAGAAATTTTAAATATCGTACTTGTTGTAAATGTAAACAACGTAACGTGTAACTGTAACAGATCGTAGCTAAAAAAAAGGAATAAGTTTATTCAAAAGGACAATGGACAGGTCGATCCATCAATTCAAGTCATGACTAAACTAAAGGTGAGAAAAAATCTAAAGAAAAAAGTGAAAGATTGAGTTACAAAGTAAAACTTTTTATGCCAAGTAATAACTCGTAGAGAATTTATGTACAACTTTACATTTTCTTACAAAAGAACATTTGAAAACCTTAAGAACTTTTAAAAACTAAATTGTACTCAAGCTTCATTGTTGCATACTAAATAGGTTCTTACGAACCGCTATTACCGACGGATTAAGCAATATTTACATAAAGTTGTGTAACAAGAAACTTAACAGAAGTTTCCAAACTTTCACACTAAAAGTACATCATTGCGATTGTTGAAGTAAACTATTTCGTTTTCTATTGTTTAAACATTTTACACTAACAGGCTTAACGGATGGTTTTATTATTAAAATAATTTGCAACCCATGTCAATTGCGTTGTCCATCAGTAACTTGCACATCTTGGTAGAGTTTATAAAAACTCTTGGATATTTCTGAAATTTACGTTTTAGCAAAGGTTTTAGGTAGGTATAATATCACATATGATAAGGTTTAAATTTATAGTTATTGGAAACCGTTCGAGATACAACGTCAGTTAAATGGGAGAAAAGTTGCGCATTTATTTGCCCAAAAATAATCTACGTTTGTTTTAATTTAAATCGATACCGTTACATAGATACAGGGTGAAACAGGAAATTGTGCATCGCCATATTTCCTTTATTATAGAAGCTATAGTCATCAAATTTTTAGGATATGGGTAAGAAGACATGCCGAAGCTAAAAATGATCAAAAATTGTTTAGGCTTACTATGTTGTGCACGACCGAAGTCAACTTTTGTTTTACTTATGGCCGCTATATTGAATTTCTACATTTTCAAAATCCTCATTAAAAATGCTCTTCAACCATGTATAACACATTTATGTTCGGTCAAGCTAAATTGTGAAAAATAACAAAATTAAGATTTCAGGGTAGTAGGCTTTGATATTGCTATTGTTAATCTAACTGTCAAAGTAGAATTTATTGTTAGTCAGTGTCAGTTGTGTTTAGTTAATAAACTGCAAGTTTAAAATTAATTACTTTTCAAACAGTGATAAGTACGATATGTTGTAGTGTTTTATTCTTTGTCGCAGAAATTACGCGCAAGCGGGAGAAATGTATTTGAATAAATACCCTGAAAGACGATAACCGAGTAGAGCTATGTTTAGGCGTCTGAAAAAACAACCTTATCGCCTACGGAAGTTTAAAAGGAACAAACTTGTAGACTAAAATAAATAATACTTGATTTTGCAAAGAGACCAGACACCTCGTACATCTCTACGTCATATTGAAGAGATAACAGGCGTTGATAGATCAACAGCGGATAATATTTTAAAACGCCATAAATACCATCCTTATCGTAAACGTCCTTGCCAGGGGCTCCAGGATGGCGATACGATTAGAAGAATGTCATTTTGCCTGTGGTTTATTCAGAAAAATAATGAAATACCAAACTTATTCTTACAAATCCTTTGGTAATGTTAGAAGTTATGGAACATCCTATATATTGTTTTTGTGTTTATTGTATCTAGGTATAAGATGTGAGTCATTATTGTTTTTGTTGTTGTTTTATACTAAGAAATAAATCTGTGCTTTATTACGACTTTGTTTTATTGTCAGACTAAATGTACATCATCTGCTATCAGGTTATGGGCCCAGTAAACGTTGAGAATAAACTATTTTTTCTCGAAAATGTCCAAAAAATCATTTTATAAAATTTTGAAAATTGCTGTCAGAGAGTCAAATAAAATGTCTGAGTTGGAAGATATTAAAACTCAATTGCAGTGTCTGAAGGGTCAGTTAGATGCAGAAAGAACTTTTCAGTCAGTGACAAGGTCTACTGTAATTACAACATCAGTTGGTGGATTAGTCGAATCGAAACACCTTAATGGTACAAATTATTCCGATTGGAAGTTTTGGATGCGTAATTTCCTAATAGATGCAGGTCTGTGGTCTTGTGTTGAGCCAAAACCAAACGAGGTAGTTGATTCCGAACTTGATCAACAAGCATTAGCATAAATTAACCTTCCATTACCCCAAGTGCAGCTTCAGAAACAAAGAAAGCTAAAACTGCTAAAGAAGCATGGATAAATCTAAATAAAATTTACGAGGATACAGGAATTGTTCGACTAGTAGGTCTGTACTCTAGTTTATTTAGAACTAAGTTCGAAAATTGTTCATCTGTGCAAGAATATGTTGAAAGAATTCTAAAAGATAAGTGAACAACTTGAAAATATTGAAGAACCATTTAAAGATCATGTAGTTGGTGGAATCATACTAGGAGGTCTTCCAGATGCATACAATGCGTTTTGCAGTAAAGTTTCAAAATATAGTGGCAATCAAAAAAAAACGTCTAAGGTGCTATAACTGCAACAACTATAACCAATTAACAAATGTCCAAAACCGAAGAAAGAAAATAAAAAGAAGGCTGAAAAAGGGTCCGTTGCGCTTTTGTGCAATCATTCTTGTGACGAAATGGCGTTAGTACCGAGAAATATTACATCGATTCTGGGGCAACAGCTTACTTTGTCGCAGATAAAACATATCTACTTGACTATCAGGAAGACAGTGGTAGAGAAATAACCATAGCCAATGGACTGAAACTAAATGTACATCATCTGCCATCAGGTTTGAACTAAAATCTTCGGAAATAGTCGCTACTGCCTCTGAAGTAAACAGCATGTATAGTCTAGATTACATATCCTTGTGTGTAAATTCTGTAAACCACAAACATAATTCGTATGTATGGCATTGTCGTCTTAGTCATCTTAACTTTGAATATATGAAATAGTTAAAGACAAATATGGCCAAAGGAATAGACTTTAAGGACGATAACGTAGTTAAATGTGAAGACTGTGTCAAAGGAAAGTTGCACCGATCTCCGTTCAGAAATAGTACAACGAGAGCAAAGAATGTTTTGGAACTTATCCATACAGATTTATGTGGACCGCTTGAAGAATGTTTGATAAGTGGTGTAAGATATTTCATGACTTTCACCGACGACTATAGCCGTTATTCACAAGTATACTTTCTAAAGTCAAAAACAGACTGTGTCAGTAAATTCCTGGAGTACAAATGGTTTGTAGAAAATCTTTTTAGTTGTAAAATTAAAGCAATTAGATCTGATAATGGCACCGAATACGTCCATGAAAAATTTCTACACATTCTCGGGTCAAGTGGAATTAAATACCAAACTACCGTTCCGTATTCCCACCAGCACAACGGTATTGCAGAGAGACTTAATATAATAGAACATTGATGGAAACAACGAGATGTATTTTGATTCATTCAAAACTCAGTAACCAGTTTTGGGCCGAAGCAATCAATACTGCAATTTTTTTAAAAAATCGCTTTCCAACTAAAGCTTTAAAAAACAAAACACCATTTGAAGTTTGTTTTAAACGGAAACCGAATCTGTCCTTTTTAAAAGTTTTTGGCTGTAAAGCACTTGTATATATTCCAAATCAAAAACGTAAAAAACTTGACTCAAAAGCAGAAAAATATATTTTCGTGGGATACAGTGACACTTCAAAAAGATTTCGTTTTATTAATGAAGTGACGAAAAAGCTCTCGATTTCAATAGATGCTGTGTTTTTTGAGCAAGATTTTTCAGATAGACAGGTCGCACAACAAAATGTATTATAAAATGTTTGTCAACAGCAGTATATTACAGAAACTACTGTTGAAGAGGGAGAAAACACAGTTTCAAAAGACACTTGCAATGACTCTAATGAATCTAATAAAGAAATATTGGAAGAATCCGAACAAGAGACGTTGAATCAGGAAAGTCACACACAAGTTTGTCTGACTCAGAATCCCAAAATGATTGTTTTCGACATTCCAGTAGATTGCGATATCCCAACCGGAATATTTTTAATCCCGATTTTATTTGTCAAGTTGCAAGCAAAGTTTCCTGTGAACCACTTACTGTAAATGAAGCATTATCTAGTTCTGAAAAGGATAACTTGAAGAAAGCTATGGAGGAGGAGCTTAAATCTCATGAGTTTAATAGAACATGGACCATTTGTGACTACGTACCCAGTAAGAAACCTATAAAAAGTAAATGGGTGTTTAAAAGGAAGTATAACTTAATGGGAGAAGTTGAGCGCTACAAAGCGCGACTTGTGGCAAAAAGGCTTTTCACAAACAGAAGGTTTAGATTACGACGAAATATATTCTCCGGTAATTCGATATAGCTCAATAAGACTTCTTTTAGCAATAGCAGCTAAAAGTGATTGGGACATTGACCAGGTGGATGTGGTAACAGCATTTTTACATCCAAAATTAACTGAAGATATATACATGGAACTTCCAGATAAGCAAGTCTGTAAGCTTCAGAAAACACTTAATGGACTCAAACAAGCGAGTAGAGCCTGGAATCAAGAGTTTGATGGTGTTTTAAAGCAACTTGAGTTTATACAATCAAAAGAGATCTTTGTATATATATATATATATATATATATACAAAAAAGAAAATGGTAAGAATTTAGTAATCGCCCTCTATGTCGACGATCTTTTAATTTTATCCGAAGACCAAAATCAAAAAAACGTATTGAAGAAATCTCTTTTTAAACATTTTCGAATGAAAGATTTAGGAGAAGCAAATTTCTGTTTGGGTATGAGAATTGAAAGAATCGCGAAAAAGGTATCATAAGTTTAGATCAAGAAAAATATATAAGTCAAATCATTTCTCAATTCGGTATGTCCAACTGCCATGGAGTTCAAACTCCGTTAGATCCTAATCAAGTTTTGTGTAAAAATTTGGGATTTAAAACTGGAGATGAAAGAAGATATATGGCTAAAGTTTCTTACAAGGAAGCAATAGGAAGTCTAATGTATGCAGCTCAGTGTACTCGACCCGACATCGCCTTTGCCGTGGGAAAATTAGCACGATTTAGTCAAGATCCAAGTTCAGCGCACTGGATGGCAGTAAAACGGATTATGCGCTATCTTAAGGAAACTTTAAAGGTCAAGCTCATTTTTCATAGGTCTGATGAACATTTACATGGGTTTTGTGACTCAGACTGGGCTGGCGATTCTGATGATCGAAAGTCTACAGCAGGCTACATATTTTTTTATGGTGGAGGTGCAATCAGTTGGTCGTCTAAAAAACAGTCGACTGTGGCCCTATCAACTACAGAAGCAGAATACATGGCCCTCAGTTTTGCATCTAAAGAAGCAATGTTCTTGAAAGGTTTACTTCAAGAAATTGTACCCGAAATTCAAAGAAAACTCACATTGTATTGTGATAACAAAGGTGCGGTGGACTTAAGTATTAATGGAGGTTATCGGCCCCGAACAAAGCATATTGATGTTAGGCACCACTTTGTTCGAGAAAAACAAGAGAGTGGAGACATCGAAATAAAACCCATAGGAACAGATCATATGATAGTAGACGGTCTTACGAAGGCACTTACCAAGATAAAGTCGTCTTATACTATGGAGAAGATGGGATTGCTCCAAACTTAGAAATGTCCCATAAAGAGGGAATGTTAGAAGTTATGGAACATCCTGTATATTGTTTTTGTAAACATTTCCTAAACAAAATTTTGATTCGATAATTAATCGAGCTATGGTGTTTAATTAGCGATATCTTCAAATGTATTCTTTAAAAAAAAAAATTAAGTAAGCAACGTAAATTACCTATTTTCTAAAACGTGCTTAGTGTAATGATTCATTCTACAGTCCTTCTATAAGATAACCCCTGCTGAGACTACCTGCTGTTAGAATTGTAAATGATACCCTTAAGCCCGCTTCACAATGTGCAAACTTTTGTTTACAGAAATTGTGGTGTCCAAGTTTTAAATTTCATGAGTGTACATCATGTTATACTGGACACACTGTATAGTAGGTATAAAATTTTTATAAAACACGCGTTAATTTTTAGGAATCAATTGCACGCGCATTTATACAGGAAAGACTGTACAGTGTGTCCTATTTTCGATGTAATTGGAGGGTTTCAGGTATTTCGCGAATTGATAGAGAAAACCGTGGTCGGGACCCTTGGCTCGATTTTTGAGACAAATTCAATGGTCTAAACAGCACTTCGATATCTCGTAGTGTTTTGCGTTTTATGCCGTTTTCTTTAAAACTTCATAACTTTTTGTTTGTAAATATTTTTTATTTTAACCAAAACATTTTTATGCATCTTTATTATGCAATTCAATGGCGTATTCGAATTTATTCTAGCTTAATTCGTTTTCGAGTTACAGACCAAACATGCATTTTTTAATGGAAACTATAGTTAGCTATGACTTTATTGATTAGAGACGTTTTTAGCTTTCTGAAAATATATGGTTTCATATATTTATCTCGGCAAATAAGGAAATTATAAGCAATTTTTGAAAAATACCTCTTGATCAAAGTCACCTATGAACTTTAGTTTACTTGCGCGCATTCGTTGCTAGTTTTTTGACACTTCACGCAGTTGTTTCTTATAAATAAATAGCCAAAACATACATAGATGTGATTAGATTTAGTACCTATTTCAAAGCTTTGCTTAAAATAATAATTAATTACTGAAATTAATAACTTTTAGGCCATTTATTTATAAGAAACAACTTCGTTCTCGCGATTAAAAATTCTTGCGTGGATAATCTGCCTACTAAAACACATATACAATAAATAGCTATAATTAACTTATAGATAATGCATAACACACTATTATTACTTAACTTTAAATTAATTTTTTTATCAACTATTAGGGTCAAGTAAGGTATGTCCGTGATAGTTTTTACAATTTTGTTATAACTCCTAGATGGTGCAAGGGATTTTTTTGTAATTTCACTGTAGGAAATGCCAATGCTTATCGTATAAACTAATAAAGTATGAACAACTGATAAGTCTATATGTCAAAAAAATAAATACATAAATAGCATGACGTTCTGTTAGGTATATCCGTGATAAGCAGGGGTAATTTTGTGATAGGGGGCAGGTAACTTCGTGATAGTGTATTTAAGTCCAAAATAATGACTTTTTATTGTAAATATTAATATACAGAGTTGGTTTAATCATCAGATTCATCAGTATCTTTTCCTCCGCACATATCACACATAAATAGTTCTTTCCCATCAGAATCTGACGGTTGGCAGTTGACGTGGTAAGGGACCAAACAGTATGAGCACTGGATCCACTGTACCCAGTTCTTCTGTTTATGGTCAGCAGAATAGCACTCCCCCACAAAATCCACATTCCCAGTCATTATCAAGTTTCCTTTTCTTGCTGAGTTTCTTTTTGGTGGTTGAGGAGATGCAGAAGGCTGTGATGAATCAGATACGGTCTGGTTCGTGGGTTTCTTCTTTTTGCTCAACGAGGAAACATCACTTGCAGCAGAAGGTTGCGATGAAAATTGTTCAGGTCCAAGATTTAAGCACTTCGCTCCAGAATCCCTCTTCTTACTAGTAGGTCCAGTAGCTGCAGGCGACGATGATTGGGGAATAGGCAGTAGATGTCTAAGTTCAGGTTCTGGAACCGGATTATCTTCGGTATTATTGTTGTTGGCAGTATACAAAGATGGAGCAACCGCTTCTACAGCAACGGCATTTCTATTAAAAGGATAGATGCCGGTTTTTCTAAAAGCATTCTGAATATTCTCTCTGCGGAAACTCAATATGAATGCTGGATTTAGTATGGTGTGGAAATTAGTTCTGTTAGGCTTCTCAGAGTGTTCCCTCATGTATTGATCTATGCGTTGCTGCAAATTAGATTTTAGTGACTTGTATACTCCAACGTCCAGTGGCTGCAAAAGATGGCTGGTATGGGCCGGATATGTGAACAAGTAGATTTGGTTATCGCTTGCAAGTGAATTAACTTCGGGGTTAATATGAGATGCATGTAAAACGAAACCATTCTAAAAACAGGTGGCTGTTTATCCAGCCCTTAGGAGACAGTTTCACTATTGTATTGGGGAGACAGTCGTTCTTTAAAGGAGTCGTTCCAGCGAACACCCTTAAAGATGATCATTGGTGGAATCCATGTCCTATTTGCACAGATACAACCCATAAGCGTTTGTGATTCCCCTCTATCTGCGCATGCTCTTTTGTAAATATATCGCTTTTCCACCGAAGTTACAATTCTCTTCGGCTTAACAACATAACTGAGTCCTGTTTCATCGCAGTTCCATAGTCTGTTTGGCATATCTTTTAGTTCAATCCTGTTAAGGAGATCCTCTAGTTTTGAAAAAATCCTCTATTATTTCAGGGTTTGCCATAGATGCACGGTACGCTGCTACATTTTCTGGTACGCGAAGGGACAGATTGTAGCATTGTTTATAATGTGTCCACCACCACCTACTGGCTATGTCTGTATCTCGAGGGGGGCCCAAAAAATTTTCGCGTCCTGTATGTTTTGCCAGGTTGTATGCCGTTTTTCTTATCATATCAACGGTCAATCCAAACCCCAGTTCTTGCATTTTGATTATATAATCAAACAATTGAACCTCTAGATTTGCTGGTAATGCAAATGGTCTACCTAGTTTAGCTACCTGCTGGTTATTGTTGTCTTCGGCAACTTCATTTCTTTTCAAAAAATCTTTCAGTAAGCTCCATGGAACACCGGTCTGCTTACTTGCTTTGTAAATGGTCATGTTGGTGTCACAAACCAATCGGGCAGCTTCCAGCAAATCGGGAAGCTCGTAATTCCGGTAATTCCCTACTTTTTCTTTAGATTTCTTATGCATCTTTGCTCTATAAAAAAATAACAATACGTAAGTTCGTGATAGGCCCTACGGACAACCTTTTTGTTAAATTATGTTCCTCGTGGCTTACAAATTACTAATGTAGTGACAAACAACACAACAATTCCCCCTCAAGATCAGCTGTAAGAATCAGCGTGAAATGTCTAAGAAAATGCCGGTACAACTTAAGCAATAACAAAGGCTAGGAAAAACAAATCATTTGTATGACTTTATGGGCGGATTCTACAGTTATTGGACTACAATACTATTGTATAATAGTCGATCAAAATGTCAAATGGAAACAATACATAAATTTTCTTTTAACAAAAAAAAATTTTACATTGACAACAACTAAAATAATAAATTACTCACTTATCGAATCACATTTACAATATTGTCTAATGGGATGGCAAAAATTTTAAAAATAGTCTAATGCCTTCGGAAATATAACAAAAACACTTCATTCATAATCAAATTTACTGCAGAACAGAATAATTTGCTTAATATACTGCGGCAAATAATTTTAATATTTAAGTACTCACGCACAAGTAGTACTGTACTACTTCTGTGAGTACATCCATTGAACTCATCCTTATTTATTTCTGTTAATTTGCCAAAAGTAATTAGTTTATTATAAACAATATCTATTATATTATTGTGCCTTTTATATTCCTTCATAGGCAATTTTTAGTTGGAAATAAATATATCATTATTATTTATTTATTTTAAAAAGTTATAGATATTTGTATAAGAAACTAGTACGAGTTATAGCAAATTTTGTGTAAAAAAAGATCAATTTTAAGAGACTATCATTAGGTAACTAAATTACGTTGATTATACTTCTTTTTTTTTAACAATGGTGCAGTCTTTAATAAGTAATTACTATTCGACTGAACGACTCTCTGAGACAAATTATGGTGTTACTCGTGGTTATACCTTCCAATTTCAGTGTAACAGTATACAATTACGGTTTATTTTTTCGCAGTATAGATTGCAATATTTAATGTCTTACATTTTTTTCCTGACCTTGTTAGTGAAAGTCACAAAATACAATTTTGGCAAATTCGCCCAAAAATTTGAATCAATGACTCAATTATTTATTTGCAATATAATTTGCATAGAACTATTAAACCCGGGTTCACAAAATCTCTCGTTACGTAAACATCCGTTAAAATATCTTATTAATGTATTTGATGACCTTAGAATAATAACAATTTTTTCCACTACTAGCTGTGAAGTGGACAATTATTGCGTCTCCTAGCCAACTGGAAGTTGAATTTCTCTATTAGTGGTTAATAATTTTTTCTATTGTTGACCTAGGTTAATAATGGACAAATTCAATTTCTTTTGTGAATCTAAGAATAGTTGTTTAACAAAAACGAGGTGAAACATAATTTTGTATATCAAGTGATTATCTTTAACGTATTTGCTGCTTAAAATTACCTAACACGATAAAATTATTTGAATAAAAAAATACCATTAGTTTAAAATTCGCGCCCTCATCCCATAACCGCAAATACATAACCTGAATTTATTAATTTATTAAATATGATGATAGAATCAGTTCTTTCAGATTTCCCAAAGGAGATTTAACCAGGCGAGTTAAGTTACATGAAGAATTTTAAGTAAATTACAAACATTTTGTTGTAGGTGTTTTGAATGGTTAACAGAATCTGGAAGTTCCGATCTGTTGCATAAAAATGTCAACTCTAAAAGCTTAACAAGTATGTGGCGAACACTTGCCATTCCTAAATGAATTACAAGTGTCAATTTCTGAAACCCAATATTCAAATCATACAAGGTATATTGGCGAAGCAATAAATGTCCGTTAACATCTCTAGCTATACCAAAACTACTCAAGCTTGCAGCTCAAATACTCTTAGGTAAAGAAAAAACCGCCCCTCGCGAAATAAACTGGTGCTAAGGCAATAATGACTGACTTCACAACCTTGGTGTATAATATACTATTATTTTTCAGTTCCAGAATAAATTAACTATAAAAAAATTACAAATAAAAATATTATTAATACTTACTTTTTAATTATTTTTAGCTTCTTTTATAAATATTAAATTCATTTTCGTCAAAATATTAAGAGTTGCCGTTTTTATTTACAATTAAAATGTTTTAGAATTATTTTAGTTTCTTCTTCTTGTTAAAGTAACACTAATACTAATAATAACAAATAATGATCACTAATTATTTTCCACACATGTCCCTTTTTGTTAAAGACTAACAAAAGCATACAGAAAAAAAAACAATTTAGTTCTTTTTATTAAAAGAAAATCCTCAATTTTATATAACAATAATCTTAAACGTGTTTCATATCGAAACAGCAAAAATTCGATGCTATATCTCAAGCTATCATTAATTTCAACTTGTGATTGTCTTATCTGGTTTCCTGCAATTCCGTTTTACAAAGTCATCATCTCTAGTACGACCGATTCTATTAATATTGTTGAACGACTTCAGATTTTCGTTACTGCGTATACATTACAAACACGTTTCTCTATAATAACATATTATTGTGGAAAAGTTATTGTTTCAATAATTAGTCTGATCATTAAATTTTAATCCAAATCAATAATTGGGAAATTGTTGCTTTGAAAAATTTCATACATATACTTGTTACAGTTATACTTTCTATTCAATATTTTTGATAATGTTTACAACTTTACATTTTAAATTAAATAATATCTCATTAAAAAATAGTTCAAATAAAAGTTGTAAAAAATACATAATTTACAATGTTCTTTGCCTTATATGTTAGTTTTCTTTTCTTTAGTTAATATCGTAGAAAATATTATTACATAACAATCACTTGATTATCCTCTCTCTTTAATAATTAAATTGGAAGGTTGAAAAGTGAAAAAATGTTTAATAAAAGTTGTAGATAATGTAATGTGTGATGTGATATATAGTTTCTTAAATTGAAAATTTGACAAAGATGTTTGTTGTTTTCTAAAAAAAATCTGATTGAAGGTTCCATAGTAGAGGTTGGATTGATTTCAAAGAGATTTGACCAAAAGTAATTCGAAAAGTTACAAGTTTTTAAACAAAATATGCTTTCTAAGACACAAAATGTGAATGTGGAAATGAAAAAAAAAGAATATTGTCTATTATATTATATATTTAATTAAACAAAAGAAGTTATTACACGATATAATGATAGGTGAATAATGGTTTAACGTCTTGAAAAACATCTGAGGCCTTACAACGTGCTTTATTATTACGTCTAT
Organism: Abscondita cerata; assembly: GCA_030710515.1. Lineage (NCBI taxonomy): Eukaryota > Metazoa > Arthropoda > Insecta > Coleoptera > Lampyridae > Abscondita > Abscondita cerata. Next base: position 70,963 of record JALBCR010001928.1, read on the forward strand.
TTTTCTTTTGGTTTATTATGTATTATTTTTCGTCATTAACGTTGCAGGAACTTATCACATACACATTACATTATCTACAACTTTTGTTTAAACATGTTTTCACTTTTCAGCTTTCTAATTTAATAATTACATTATACGGTAATGTAATTTTTGGTGGTTTTCTAAACCTCGAAGTAAATACACGAATCCATTATCGTCAAAGGGTTTGGTCAACATACCGTTCAAGTTTGCACCGATTATTTGGACACCATATAATTACCCTAGCCAAGCGCTTAAATGTAAAAATACATTTCTTCTGAATGCAGCACACGTACGAGCAACACGCGCTCTTTCACGTCACGAGCGTTTGCGTTTGCACAAAGTTACAAAAAAAAAATAAAAAAAATCTCTTAAAGCGGCAGCATTGAAATCATCAAACGTATGCAACTCACCAAACATTAACAGCTCATGAATTTAACCTTAACGCATGAACTAACCACGCTAAGCAACGATCATACTCAATCGCACCTAAAGTCGGCATAAAGAAACTCTGTCTTGTAACAGAAAATACATAGAGTGGATAATCATATTGTAATCTATGTATTTATTCGTATGGTTACTTGTTCAACATTTTAATGGGGTCAATTCCTAAATAATTAGTTACATATTACTTATTTCAAAAAATATTCTTTTCAACAATAAGTAAGAGCTACCTAAACATGTCAAGTGTTTTGGTATTTTTCTTTGGGTCCTAGATAGTCTTGATGACCAGATCCAGAAACCAAGGTACTAAACAACACGGTTCTTTTATCGACCATAGAGTACTGCAGATACTGATCATCTTGCACATTTTTATTTGTATTAAAAACAATTAAAAAAATTTATTAAAAAGCTCTGACATTGTGTAAATGTGTACATCACTGCCAAAAAGTGTAATTTCTCGTCATTTGTCCTCGTTTGATTTTGGATATTGGTCATTAATCTCAAAGTTGATTGAAAAAGATACACTTTTTGTTTTGACATATAAATCTACTATTTTACATGAAAACCTATATTTCAATCTACACGTACTTTTCAAGACGGTTCCCACCAATACTAATGTATTTGTCGATTTTTTCACGAGATTTTTCATACTCAAATAATTCTGCCACCTGATTGGATAATTACTGCAAACGCAGACAAATAATTTCTTTATCGTCGTCATTGTGTTGACTACCTAGATGTTTAGTTAAATGAAGTAACATATACAGTGTGTCCATTTAGTGTGTAATTGTCCGATTATGGGCCCCCAAACTACTTGTCTATAAAAGTGTGAGCAGGCTTCCCAAACAGACTAAAAGCTGCACATTTTTAAAATATTTTTATATATACAGAGTGATTCTCAAAAACGTAGTCAACCAAAGTTGCTTTTTTTTCAGTGAAACACCTTGTATATTTTTGCACCCTTGAATAACTGTGCCGTGAAAGTTATTGTAGAGATAAAAGATCCTCGTAGTTTATTTTACAAAAAAAAATGATTTTCTCGAATAAATCAAACACTGCTTATATCAGGTATACTACATGTTAAATAGTTTCCCAAATTTTTCGGATGCCCTGTATACAACTGTATACAATATTTTCAGACAACTAGAATGGTTTTTATTAGAGTCTTACTCAGACTTTAACACCACAGAAAATGATTTTCATCTCTACAATAACTTCTACGGGACACTATTTTCTTTATTGCCGTATATCTATTAAAAATTTTGAAATAATGCGAATAATTTGAAAACCGCTGAAGCTACGGGTCAAATGTACGTAAAATTTCATTAGTTCTTCGACGGTGCATAAATATACAAGGTGTTTCATTTAAAAAAAATTACCTTTGGTTGACTACGTTTTTCTGAATCACCCTGCATATATGTAAATATTTTTAAATGTGCAACTTTTAGTCTATTTGGGAAGCCTCCACACTTTTCGAATAAGTAGTCTGAAAGCCCATAATCAAACAATTACACACTAAATGGACACAGTATAGTCAGTAGACTTCTCCAAGTTGCCACATCTTTTTCCTGGTAGTTAGTTATTTTCTGTTTTGTTTGTTTTTGGGGATCTCATGGTTATTGTTTTTTTATTTTTTTAATTCTTAGCTTTCCTTGTTTTTAACGATTTTAATGATGAAATAAAATAATTTGGTTTTTGTTTTTCCAAAGATCCCTTTCATTGCTCTTTTTTGCAACTTTGCTTCATCGATGTTTTTCTCGTTTTCATTTTCTCTTATCTTCCACATTGATGTTTGTTCTCTATTATTTTTCTCTGCTTTCCCTTTCCCGCATATTTTGCTATTCTCATTATTATGTTTTAAAATACACTCACCCATCTTCTACGTTTTTTTCTTTTAATTCGTTACAATACCTTTCCATAATGTCTTGTTTAACGATTGTTTATTAATCAGTGTTTCTCCGTTTCATAATTTATAATATTTAATTGGTTCAAACTTCTTTGTATTTTTTTCATTTTTCTGGTTTTACAATAACCATAAAGTAAACATTATCAATTCCTGATTGTCTTTTTATTCTTGAGTGTTTTTATTTCTACTGGTATTTTGTTATTTAACTATCTTTTATTCCTATGTCCCATCTCTCTTGTAAATTTACGTATCTCATTGTGTGCAAACAGTGTATTTATTTTATTACGGCATTAAAAAATGCAGAAATCTAACATTCATCTCCTCTTACAATTCCATTTACTTCTTCATACTTTCCTAGTACTTATCTAGTACAGTTTCTCAACACACTTCTACTGCTAATGGAATCTTTTATTATGTACATATTTTTCTTTCCTTATCATATCATTTCTGTTAGATTATTTCATACTTTGTTTTCATTCTCTTTTCCTATCATTTTATTCGGCCCACTGTTTTAATAGTCTTTGTTATCTGCTCTATTAATTCAATTGTCAATATATGCTCGTTGAACACTTTTCAGTCTTTAATTTCCTACTTTAAATTTTTTTCTTTCTACTTCTACTTTGATTTTCTATTTTTCGTTTTTATTTCTTTGTTATTTTGTTACATTTACTTTTATTTTGACTTTATTACGGTAATTATTTTCTTTTCTAATTTTTGCATAAATTTACAATTTCAATTTTAATTTATAACTTTATTATTTTATGTAAAAAGTTAATAACTTAAATTTATTTTCATTTTCGCGTATTTTATTTTAGTTTCGGAAGGTGCAGTCGAAAGTTTAATAGATATATAACGCCGAACCACAAAAAAATCATTATTCAGGCACGCTTTCCTTTTTATCATTTTCAATTTCAACCATTACGATTTCTTTTCAATATCTTCGTAAAATAAATATTAAAATTTAATATCGTAAAGTTTAATGTAAACGAAAAATGCAAAAATTTAGTATATGTTAATTTGATTATTAATTTGCACTCATAAATTGTCTCCAATTTAAATTTAAATTAAAAATAAACATACAAAATTCTAATTTTACTTAAAAATCAATATTTGATATATAAGACATCAAATTTGCAATTTTAATTGGCAATCATAGTTAAACTTAATAAAGTCGTCAAGCATTTTTTACTTCTTAATAATTATACCCATAAGGTTACGATTTGAAAATCTACAACAGGTATACTTATAAATAAGGTTCTTTTTAAAGTTATAAATAATAATAATAAGATTTAATAAAATTACACACCATTATCTTGTGGCGTACGCCTAGGGACAATGAAAATGTCTATTCCAGAAGCGTTCTAAAAGTAAATGTTAAATTCGGATGTTATCAATATTTCACGTCACTGTATTTAAAGTCGATATTGTTATATTAAGGTAAGTTAAGAAAATATTGATAGATGGTACCACCTTATAGCGGACAATAATGAGGTACATACTATTCTATTTTCATTTTGCAGTACAAAAAATTCACTTGGGTATTACGATTTAAATGTATTGGTTAAATAAACCATTAAAATTACTTAATTGTTTTTTGAAAAAAATTCATTCGTAATTATTTTGTAACCTTTTAACTAAATAAACACTAGCAGCATTTATTATTTAATTACATTTTGTCAAGACGACTCCTAAAGATTATTTTCATTTATTAAAATAGTTTATACTTGGAATTAATTCACTTTTATCACAATTACGTGAAACGTAAGATCAAATTAATATTATAGGTGAAAGTGCTATTTAACGAAATTGCGATTACTATTTTTATATTTCTAACATTAATTTATATTTGAATTAGTTTGCGTTTCTATGACTAAATGGTTACGGAATTTATTTCATAATCATTTCATAGTTATTTAAATTCTTTTATAATGCATATAATTGTTAAGTGAAGTGGAGTGGTTGCTTATATGTGGACAAGAGTCCCATTGTTAACATTTAAATTATGTGTACTTTCAAAAAAGGGCTTTTTCATTGACTCTTGCACTATTGCTATTTTAAAACATACAAAATTACATGTTGATTATGTTACCATCATCTGATTAAATGCGCTTGCAATTTTAAAACATAAACTCTCTAAAAACTTCATAAAACGTGAAACAGGGTAAACGGAAGTATCGATTAAAAGAAAATAAACTTAAAAAGTGGGTATGTATGCAGATCGCATATTGGATTTTAAATTTAATATTGGTACGAGATATATTTTTCTACAACGATGTATACTTATTGCTAAAAATGACTTCTGCTACATCAACCACAAACGAATTCTATTTGTTTCTAGTTGACTTGTTTATTTTAGTTCATATGTAGTTCGATTGTAACAAAATTAATTTTGAAATTGTATGGAATTTTCATTAAACGCGCACTGAATTGTAATTGACCAAGTTGGTTTAGATACTTACAAACAATTTATTAATAGGATTTTTGTGACATCTAAATTGTCAGTTATGTTACTTGTTTCGTACTCAAGTTATATGATTGGAATTTTAATGAGCCAGGAATATTGCCGAGATAAGCACAAAACGTAGAAAGCTAATGGTCGTAAGGGTCACAGGGCTTAAAATTTTCCTTTGTGGCGTAAATGCTTTAATTGAATTGAAAAAAAGGAGGAATTTGCTTTAAGATTAATTTGTGCTAATTATGCTTTATGTACTATTGCATTTAATTAGTTCATATTAATTTATATAGAGTTTGAGTGTTTCCAATTAAAATTAATTAAATAAAAAAATTTGTAGGTACATAATTTTCTATTTCAGTCTCGGTATTGGAAATAATTAAATTCCAAAACCATATAGCTGTATTAAGAGGAACCGAAAACAAAAGAAAGGTAAACTTGGTTTTACTTTAATTTGGAATTAATTAGTCTAATGAATTAAAACTTTTATATTTCAGTGATCACTTTATTTATATTATTGATTAATAAAAACATTTATTAGTATCTAACCAATTGTCGAAGCTAACAAAAAAGTCATTATAAATGTTCTTATTAATAAGAACAAAATCAATCAGCAATTATTTTAACATTTTTATGTAAAAACAAAGATTTCATATTTTTTGCAAAGTTCCAAAACTTACAATTAAATCTAAGTCAAATATAGATACTAAGAAAATATATGATACAAGCTATTTTGCATAAATTTGTATTATATCTGTATATTCACTGAAAAATTAATTTTTTATAGGACAAAAGTCATTTCTTTAATTTATTATAAAAATAATTTAAACTTTTTTGTTGTTATTTCTATTGGTAAGTTAGTACTAAAAAAACATTGCATTTTAAAAAAAAAACCTTAAATTTGGTCTTGGTACCTTATATATTTTATTATTTCTAAGTTTATTAACATATTTATTTGTATTTTTGGCAAGCTACTACTCATAATATAAAACAGTTTTAGAACTTTGGAAACAAACAAGTGTTTCAGATCAAGAATTTCTCCTAAAAAAAACAGAGGGTACGATGGTTCCATTTTACATTTCTTTATCAATAGCGTCAAAAAACATTTTTGTAACATTTAAATCGGTTTTAGACTGGAGTCACAAGTTCCTTCCAAAACAGACAGCCCATAATGCAACGCACTATGTACCAGAGAAAAGTCAAGAATTTTTAAAATAGCTTCTCTGCAAATTTTCTTTAAAAATAAATATATCTCAGTACGTTATTGAGTTTAGATTTCAAATTAGTTAATAATAATAATAATAATAGAATTTATTTAGCAGTATAGCTATTTAGGTATCAAACACAAAAGATAAAAAAAGCATACATTTAACATAACAAATACCAACATTGCATATAAAATAATAATTTAAGTGTTTAAAGCCAACAAAGTTTTAAATTCTTTTAAATTAAATATTTTATGCCTTTCTTCAATAATTGAAGTACTAGTAATTTTTTGCTGACGAATATAACTGTAATGTAATGTACTGTTCACGTGCTATGATCATGTACTTTCATCAGAACACAGAATTGTTGTTGGAAAAAGCCGGCCATTGATTATGTGTCATTCGTAAAAAAAACGTTTTGTGTAAATTTATAATAGGAGTTGTTTTGTCACGGTTTTGTAATCTCTGAAGTCTCTGTATTTGCGTCTCGCCAGCCAGAAAGAAAATCAAAATGTGGTTGTATAATTGTTTTCTAAATTATAGTTATACTCCAAACTGACAAATATTTTCTTAAACGAGCGAGAAACCCAATTTTCTTTGCAATTTTTTTAATGTACATTCAACATGGCTATGAAATTTTAAATGGTTATTTATAGTAACTTCCAAGTATTTAATTTGATCAACAATTTCAATTTTTAAATTTTTAATTTGAATTTGAATTTTATTTTTTTGAAGATTATTAATAATTTTTTTGGTTGCAAGAGTCAACATTTTGTTTTTTCTTTATTTATTTTTTTTTATTCATAATTAACCATTTAACAAAACACTCGAGATCGTTGTTTATAGTTTTATAAAGTGTTGTTTTAATGTAATTACTTATGTCGTTTATGTAAATATTGAACAAGAAAGGGTCTAAAACGGTGCCTTGAGGAACACCATATTCACATTTTATTCGATCAGATGTTATGGAATTATATTTCTTGAACTGATATCTAACAGTTAAAGAATCCTGAAACCATTGTAATACTGTTCTTGTAATTCCATAACAATAAAGTGTATGTAATAAAACTGATTTATCAATTGTTTCAAAAGCTCGACGCAAATCAACGAAGATTGCAATAGTTACTTATCTAAATCCATTTCCTTTTTCCACTCAGTTGTTACTAGTTGTAATGCTGTCTCACAAGAATGACGCGGTCTAAATCCAAATTGCCTTTTCGTAAATAACCCAAAGTGTTTAACAACTTGCCTATGTACAGCAATCTCTAAAATATTTGCAAGAGTAGGTACTAAATTAATTAGTCTGAATCGGTATTACCATATTAATTTTTAGAGCATCGGCAAGTTTACCAGTACTTAAAAAAGTGTTGATAAGATGTAGTAACTGATAACCTATTACATCAAATGTATTTTTTAAAAAGTTGACATCAATGCAACAAACACTTTAGATTTTAATTCGTATACGATCATTTTCAATTCGAAGAGTTTTATCATTTTAACTAGTATCAGTTCCATGTTTACAGGCAAAACCAAATTTTTTTCAATTTTTTAAAGATAGGGAAATAGACTTCACAATTTCTTTTAAACTGTTTATAAAGTATTTGTTAAAATTTATTGCAATATTGTCCGTTACATTGTGTAAATTCTTAAAATCAATAATTTCTGGCAAAATTTTCGATTTAATACCCAGAATATTTTTAATGGTTTTCCAGATTTCTTTTAAGTTATTCTTGTTATGATCTATTTTATTTACAAAATAATTAACTTTAGCGACACGAATATACTTCACTAGTTTATTGCGGAATTTTTGTAATTATGTCAATGTTCAATGGATTTAGTATTTTTAAAAAGTTTGTATCTTTATCGCGATCTTTTTGCAACTGCAAAATTGAGGAATTATACCAAGGATTCGTATTATATTTTTGTAAAAGTTTATGTAAACCAAATTAATATCATTTACGTGATTTTTTCAATTTAATTCTTCATCCATATTATTCCTAGATATTTTATTGTATTTGTCTGACTAATTACCGTATCGTTGTTACAACTATATTGTGCATAGACACAATTTGCACACTTGTATACTGTAGACTCGTTAAAATTATTTTTGGCCTCCTGAACTGTAAAACACATTTTCCAGTTGTTTATACCTGTCTTGCTACTATGCGGTAAAGTAATGGCTGATTTATCTGCTGTTTGGGAACGTTTTAAAAATAAAGTAAGTATAAAATCTCGTTCCTCAAACAAAGCTGTCGCGCCGTAAAATCTTAGTTTCCACACTCTTAATGTAAATAACGATTCCGCTCTTAGGCTAAAGTTTATGTATTTTGTTTTATCGGTACTCAACAACATTTGATTTTTATAAACCACCATTTGTGTGCTTTTAAATCAAAACTCATAGAATTTTTATTGATTCTAAATCATCTTCCACATAAACAATGCCGTATCATCAGCAAAAGATGTTAGGTGACATTTCAAACGAGCGTTAGATAAGTCGTTAATATAAAGTGTGAATAGAATTGCACCAAGTACAGTACCTTGATATACTCCTTGCTTTATTTCACCAAAATCACTAAAAGTTGACCCAATCTTAGTGCATTGTTTTTGTTTTTTTTATAAAGCTTTCAAACCAGTTATATGTATTTCCTCTAATCCCACTTTTATACAATTTTTTAAAAAGTATCAAATGTCAATAAATAAACACTTTTTTTCTTAATTTAAACTGTTAATATTTTTTCTATAAAATTTGTGGGAGCATCCTCTTTGTTTAAACCTTTTCTAAAATCAAACTGATTTGACTAAAGTAGTTAGTTTCTTTAAGAAATTTTATTAATTTTTCCATCATTATTTTTTCATATATTTTAGCGAAAACAGTGAGGGGTGATACCGGTCTACAGTTATTACAATCATTTTTGATTTATTTTTATGTAGGGGAATTACTATATCCTTTTTAGATGATCTGGAAAAATATCTTTTTAAAACTAAGATTAATTAGGTATAAAAGTGGAAGATGTTTCTATTGAATTTCTTTAATCAAGCTTGAGGAGATACTGTCGATACCAGGTGATGTTTTATTTCTTAAAGAAGTAATTGCATTTTTAGGTCGCTTTCATTAAGGCTGTCCAAAAAACATTGGTTTTGCTTAAATTTTTTAGGGAAATGACTATTATACTCGAAGCAGTTTAAACTTTGTGGTTTATTACGATCGGTATTTAACGTGTCGCCGATTCACAAAAAAAACATTAAACTTATTTAATACTATTTTATTTATTAATATCGACGTTATCGGATTTACTAACTTGGATGTTTCGTTTCGCACCTGCTTTTAGCATCAGCGTATTAATACTTCACAGCCGAGGCTGTGACCAGACGCTTTGACGTGAAAACTGTTTTTCGTAAATACTGCGTAAAGACAATTAAATTTGATGTGAAGTTTTGTACAATACCCTTAAGAATTTTTGTTTTCTCTCAACGATTATTCAAGTGATTTAACAAATTAAAAAAAAACGGGTCTTTAATTTGCTTTACTGAAAAATTTTGAAAAATTCTGTATCTTTTCTGAAGTTCATTGTTTTTTCCATATTACCCGCTATGTGACACATTTCCAGAAGTAGTCTCTTTTGGTAGTTACTCGGTAGTTACTTTCCATTTCAATAATAGATGCATTGTCAAAATCAGCATTGTGTTTAAATTCCTCCATATGAAAAGCAAGACTAGTTGTATTAGGTTTATTATTATTTTTGTGTTGGTTGATGCGGTGTTTAAATCGTTGGTTTGTTTGTCCGATGTAAATTTTGTCGCAATTAGCGCACGGAATTTTGTTGATTAAACAACAAATTAGATCTTAGTGCCATATACTGCTGCTTAATTGATTTAAGTAAACTCAACAACAAACAAAAAAGAAACAATACGAACACATCCACTAATTAGTTAACGAAGCATCATTATATATTATTCTCAAGTCGACGGACTGTCTTTACGCATACTGTGTCTACCAAAATGTAATTTATTAGTTATCAGTACCGATAGTGCGAAATCGAATGTGACCAAAAATTTTCTTACTCGGTCGTTTATATATTTAGCCAACGTAAATGGTAATTGTTGTAACATTCAATTTTTGTATGATTATGTGTAAATGTAAATGTAGTGTTTGTTTTGAGCTGAAATGTTTAAAACTAATGATTCATGTAATTTGTAATATTAATTTTAATTTTTCCACTCTACGACGAATATTATTCGTGTTTTAGCAGCCACCGTACGTTATTTATGTATTGCTTTTATTATATTACTTTTATATGCTTGTAGTATCCGTGATGATGCTCTCAATGTAGAGCGAAAGTTTGGTAGTAAAGGCTTCTTACGAGGAGAATTTATTCTTACATATTATTCAAGACTAAAACCCCAATTAATCCTTCTGTAATTTATAAGGTTTTGAAAAGATTGATTTTTCAAAGAATTAATCCATTAATTAAAGAGTAATTATTGAACAAGCATGATTTTGATTCGGTAGAAGTTGTTGGGATGAAGTATTGGCATTAACAACGCATGTCGAAACTGGATTTCAGAAGAAACTTAAAACTGGAGTTGTCTTTCTGCATACTATACCATGTTCGAAAATTATTTCTTTTATTGAAAATTCGTTGTCTAATCGAAAGTTTAAAGTTTTTGTTGGAGATAAAAGCAGTAAATTTAGATTTTTAAATAATGGTATTTCGCAGGGATTGGTTCTTGCACCTATTTTTTTTAATGTATACAGTATGTATGTATATAGTGTGTATGTATATAGTGGGTGTGTTCAATTATGGGCTTTCAGACAACTTGTCCGAAAAAGTGTAAGCATGCTTCTCAAATAGACTAAAAGTTGCGCATTTTAAAAATATTTTTATATATACAGGGTGATTCGGAGGAAACTGCGTTAAAGGAGAATGGGTTAAATGCAAGTTAACAAAAACTTAGCAATTTTGAATTGTATTGAAAACTCTCCAGCTAAAAGAATTAAATCTCGCAGTCCTGTATGGTTGCAAGACTACTTAACTACTTCTTTTTCTGAAGTTGAAGAGTTAAAAAAACTTATGGCCTGGAGTTAAGTTTTCAATAAACATCTCATTGGTCCCGGGCTTTGATCAAAAAAGAAAAATTTGGTCAAAAGTAAATCGCATAAGAACAGGCCATTCAAAATGCAAGTCTATGTTGTTTAAATGGGGTGCCATTTCTAATCCAAATTGTGACTGTAGAAACGAACCAGAGACCGTTGCTCATATTGTAGAGGATTGTCATGTAACAAAGTTTGAAGGAGCGTTTGTAAACATTCATAATATAACGGACGAAGCTGTATTATAGCTTACTAATCTGAAAGACATCTGAAGTTAAGCAATATTTTGTATTCTCTATCCTGATTATCTGTTTTTTCATTATTTTGTTTACTATTTCTTTAACCTACTATTTTTTCGCCATTGTCATGACTGGCGCTTTGACCGGTCCATTATATGTCGTCATGCAATGGTTGTGCTGTTATATTTTATGTTCTTATTTACTGTCTATAATGTTTAAACACTTAATTAATATTATTACATATAAATACTAAGGTTGTTAAGGGTTAGCATGTTTAGGTTTTAGTGGTTTTCCTAAACCTTGAAACAAATGCTTAGCCAAGACGAGCCAATCCACAATTGCACACTGTTTCGTCACCACACTGTACAGGTTTATACTGATCTTCTGGGACACCATACATAACACTTACATCACAATACAATATTAAAAATGTACCATACGAATAAATAAATAAATAACGTTTCACTACTTTTTTAACTCTAGAGTGCGGACGTAAACAGTACCCTCCCTTAAATTTGAAACGGTTTAAGATATCGATTTGGAATTTGGAGGGCTATAATAAGACATGAAATACTACAATTTGACACAAATTGATACCTCTACATTTTAAGATGGCGGCTGGGCACCGTTATTTTTTAATGGAAAGGAAGGTCGAGTGATACCTCGTTTGAAAGCTTTTTCCATTATTAATTCATCCCCCCAATTTGAAGTCGCAAAATTGTCACTTCTGCCAAGGCGGCGTTTTGTCAGACTTTTGATTGTTCATTAGATTTCAAATGGAAAAATAAACTCTGACCTGACTTTTTATGATGTGTCTTGTTTCTTTTTTAAACATCGGTTTAGCGGTTGTCTAAAATTGTCAAATAAAAAAACGACTTTATTAATTAACGATTTTCAAAATGTAATAAAAGACTTAATAACTTAAAGCAATGGTTATCTTAAACACTTTGATAATTAATTAATTGTTTCATTACGGCGAGGCGTGGCGTACCGAAACTATTTTGCTTTTAAATTTTTTGTAAATTTTTTTTTGTAAACCATTTTTGGAATATTTCCATTTGATATCTAATAAACAATCATAAGTTTGACGAAACACTGCCTTGGCGGGGGTGACAGTAGCGAATTCAAATTCGGGGGATGAATTGAGGATAAAAGGACCATTCAAACGAGGTATCACTCGACCCCCCTTTCCATTTAAAAAAAGTCACGATGGCGCTCAATCTATTTTCTTTGTAACGCGATCAATTTTCTTTCTAACGCCTATCATAACCTATACGATTTTTTTAAATTACATCAGTCTACAGGGAAGATATATTGTTAAAAACTGCCACTTTAGATTTTCAAAATTATTGAGATTTTTGAGCTATCGATAATTCGATTTTCTTGAATAAGTCTACGTAAAAATAAAATATTTGAAAAAACAATATATCATTATAAAAACAATTAAAGGTTTTTGGTTTTTTGAAAAAGTAGAACGTTTTTGGGTTAATTTCAAAAAACCGAATTTTACCCAAAGCATGAAAAATAAAAAATAAATCAATAGTATTTTGGCAAAAATGACAAAAACGTCATCCAGAATGATCTTTTTTGTAGATTTCACCAAATTTGACAACGTTCTGCTTCAAAACCTGAAACCTTTACAAAAATTGAGCCTGTTTTTCTGCAAAAAATATTAATTGCATTCGCGTTCTATTAAGGTTAGGTTATATTTACCATTGTACAGGGTCAGCGGCGGATTTACATACTTGGGGGCCCTAGGGCACCATATAGAATGGGGGCCCTTACTGTGAAACATTATTATTAACATACAGACATTATTGAAAGATCATTTATTTAATCAAAAAATATAAAACAAATAATAATAAACTAGACAATATAGTCATCTTTAAATACTATAACAAATTAGGTTATATAATAAGTCAATATAGAACTTTTATTAAGCTCGCCATTTTCTTGTTTTTTAAATTTAAAAACTCGTTAATAATGGATTCAGTATTTATTTTTTTGAATAACTCTTCTTCAATTGATAGTAATGCAAAAGAAGTCAAATTATCGTTACCCAAAGAATTTCTTATGTACGATTTGACTAATTTTAAAACAGAAAATGATCTTTCCCCTGACGCATTACTTACAGGTATATTTAGAAATAGTTGAAGGGTTGTATAAATATTAGGAAAAGCTGTTATTAAATCATTACAATGAATGTAGTTGAATATATCAGGTGCTGAACTACTTAATATTAATTTTCTCTTTGGCAGCAGTATTCAAAAACGATTTAAAAACAAGACATTCCTCTCCTAGTTCGTCGTTAATATCATTTTGATAAATTTGTGCTAAAGAGTGTGCTTTTTGTCTTAGATTGTTATTATCAAGTTCTGTTAGTCTGATTAAAAAACTAAAATGTTTATCAAGAAAATCATACTTTTCTAACCTCTTCTGCATTTCGTTATTAATTGTATCTATTATAACATAATATGTATTTACTTTAAAATTAGTTGTACCATCAAATTTTGTATCAGAAGTACCATCGTCATATTTAATTTTTTTATTTTAGAACGTTTTAGATCTTGTTGAAATTCTTTAAATTCAGATACATTTTTACTTTTTCGTGATAATATTCAAATTTGTTCCTCATCTGGCTTATATAATCAATTATACTTTTATATGTTACAACTACTTGATGTAAATCGATGGTGACTTTCTAGATGGTTTTGTTACTTTTGTCAAACATAGATAGATTATCATTCCACAAAAATGTTAAAAGAGCTACTTCTACTGTACATAATTTTTTGTGTAAACTTTGAGCTTTTACTTTTGCAGTTGAATTTTGCCCACTATCATTACATATACTATTTAAAACCTGTTTAAAAGATTGGTAACCTAAAACTAATGCTTTACACGAGTCCGCCCTAGCTGACCAACGCGTGTCTGACAAACTCTTTGGTACTATACAATTATGTTTTTCTAATTCAACTTTAAGCAAATTCCATCTCATTGTAGAAGCGGCAAAAAACTATAAACTTCTTGGATGAATAAAAAAAATGAAGTAGCTTCTAAACAACAATCAGCAGCGGCGTTTCCTACTAAGTTTAGCGAATGGGCTCCGCATGGTACAAAATAAGCTAAGTGATTTTTTTGTCGTATTTTGGACTGTAAACCATTATACATTCCAGCCATGTTACTGGCATTATCATACGATTGTCCCCTACAATTTTCAATATCTAAATGTAACTCCTTTAGAATGTTATCAACAGCAACTTCCATATCTGCGGCTTTATGTCCTACGTGGGGAATAAATCTGACAAATCTTTCAACAATATTTCCCTCATAGACATATCGCAAAATAAATGTTAATTGGTCAATTTTGGTGATATCTGGAGTGGAATCTAAAATTATCGAAAAATATTTGCTGTTCTGAACTTCCTCGGCAATTGTTTCTTGTACCTACAAAAATTCCTATTTTTAGAATTAATTATTACTAAAAATTAAAAAAAAAAGAAAAAAAAACATAATAAACAGTATAAACACTAAAAGTGTGATTTTGTACCTTAGACGCTAACATCCTTAATATCTCCTGCATGGTAGTTTTTGACAGATATGTTGCTCTTCCACCACTTCCAGAACTGCCATATTTTTCCATGTGTTGCTTCAAAAATGGATCGAATTCTGTTATTAGTTCTAGTAATCCTAAAAAGTTTCCATTTTTTGAGGAACCAAGTACTTCTGTGGAACCCCGGAAAGCTAGGTTTCGAGTCGCAATGTATTTTATGACACTTATTACTCGTTTAAGTATTTCCTTATAATACTGTTTCTCCGTGAGCTCTAATTTTCTAGCTCTGTATCAACCCTTCCTGATAGTTGAGAACGGACAATGAATTTATTTATTGATTGCACATGGTCTAAAGTTTTTTCATGTTTGTGTAAATATTCACAATGCTTCCAGTCATTAAACCCTTCACTATATTCGTTGTTTTTGTACAGAACAATTTACATGGGATGCAGTATTTTTGTTGCTTCTGAATAATAAATCCACGAACGTCGTACTTTTTTTCCATTTGGAAGAGTTGTATAAAAAATAGTTATATTCGCATATCGGCGAATTACTCCGGTTTTTCCTTCATACTCTCGGTAAGAATTGAAAAATCTAAACTATTTAAAATTTGAGCTCTAAAGTTTTTTACAATATAGTTAATGTTTTTTTCATTAAGCTGCCACAGTTTGGGATTTTCTTTAAAGTTAAAATCACAATTTTCAAAACACGTTTCAAAAGTGTGATTATCGTGAATATTTGTATTATCATTATTTGAAGACGTTGCTGTCGATATTTGTGACTGAGATTCATTTATATTACTAACTTGATCAGATGTTTTTGATGTCGACGGTAAAACTGCATCTTCAATATATTTGATATTAGTTTTAGTGTCGACAATACTCTTTTTGAAGAAACTGTGCAGTTTAGGTACTTTAGCTAAAAATTCTTCTTTTATAAATTCTTTTTCTTTTGCTTGTTTTCTTTTTTGAGCGCCGCTATCATATTTTCGCTTAGACATAATAATAACTAAAAATAAGTATATTAAATTTTCATTGTACTTGTACAGCAAAAAATAGAAAAATAGAAAATTAAGTATATACTTAAACATACATTTTGCCATATTTTTATCCACATTGTAAAAACATACACCAAAACATTTCCAATTCATACGAAAACTTTTTATAGGTACATGAAAAAAGCGGTAATTTTTTACTACTGTTCATCAAGACATTGATTTTCAACAAAATTTTTAGCACAATAGTTGCAGCTCATTTGGTCTCGAAATTGAGCACTTTTTTATTTGATAGTGGTATTGAAAACGGCAGTATTGAATTGATGGATATGGATGGTTTATTGTTTGTTATTAATTGTGAGGTTATTACAAGTTACAATATCTGTGTTTTAGTGTGTTTAGTAGACATGCGAGTTATTACTCATTGTTTTAGAGGATAATTTGTAAAACCGATCAACGACCTTAAAATGTTTAAATCATCTTCTATGCAAAGTTACGTGAGAACGCCAATTTTGAAATAAAAGAAATATTCATACCAACTTAAATGTGGGTGACTAACCAATAAGCAAGATTACGAAAATAATCTCTTTTAAGTGTGAAAGGATCGTGTTTGCATACATTTTCAAAGAGTTTGCAGGTGCTTCTGTGGATGTTGGGACGGGTAAAGAAAAATTATCCGCTTTAAAATAGATAAGTACAATAAGCGATGCGATGAGACAGATTAAAATTCCACAAATATAAATTCGAAGTATTTAGAAGCTTCATGTACGAAATAGTTAATACACACTTACCTAAAATATTATTTGCAAAGAAGAAATTGCTTCTCACGTCACACGGCGCTTATTAAGTTCTAAGAAAATAAACTTCAAAATAATATAAATAAAATACGTACACTATTTGCAAGCAATTCATTCACAGTAAAGACTGACTGAATTCTGAAAACCAATATGCCGAAACGCAAGTTGTGACATGCAAAACTGACGACAGCGGGGATGGTTGTTTTGATGAGACAACGGAAATTAGCCTGTAAATGAAATCTAATCTAATAGACTTTTTAGGCGTCGCGGACATAACTACATTAATTACAATTTTTTTAAATGCATAGTAGTGCGTTGTGGGGCCCCTGCAACATCCGGGGCCCTAGGACAGTTGCCCTTTTTGCCCTAATGTAAATCCGCCGCTGTACAGGGTGTTCCGTTTTCGACACTTTTGCAGGGTATCTCCGTTATTATTGCAGTTCGAGTTTTGGGGTTTTCGCGAACCTGTGTCACTTTTTTGTAAAACAAACGATGGCGCAGACAGATTTATCATCGCTCTCTTCGTTTTTGAAATACAGAATGAAGTTGAAAAGTGTACATTTTCAGACACCCTCTGTAATTCAGGTATCTGATAAGTTATCGACTAGGTAAAAACGGAATCTTACACATTTTTTTATGCAGAATCCTGTGGCGTGCTTAGTTTTTTTCTAGGTGTCCCCATTTTTGAGAAAGTTACCAAAGTTAGGATTTTTTAAATAGGACACTCTGTATGTCAATTTGTATTTACGTTCCACTCATTAAGAGCTTTCCAGAAATGTATAATAGTCGGCACTTTGTTCCCAATCGAAGGTTAGAATCTCCTTTTTTTTTAAATAAGCCTAGAAACTAAAAGCCAAACAGATTTATTTTTATTAAACTTATAGTAAAAACCAATAACTAATAACGCGTATATATATTTATAAGTGTTGTTCAAAATGGTTGCCATTTTCCCTAATGCAAAACTGGCACTTTTGCGAAATTTTGTTCAAGGCATTTAAAATTATTATGGGGTGACCTATAAATATATATACGCGTTATTGGTTATTGGTTTTTACTATACGCGTTTGTATAGTGTTTGCAACGTTTTTCTGTTTTTCTTTAATTTAGAAAGAATTTTAATATTAATGCAATAAGTAATTTTTTTGTTTTAATTTGAAGATAGCGAGATTTCATCGCAGCTGTTGCGATCAATGTGGGGGTTGTGAAAGTCCCGATATACACTTTTCTAACTAAACATCAATGTCCGACATGAACAAGGTAGCGGTTGTGATTAAAACCATGTGGCCGTTGTTATCATGTCACCACACTATACAGGTTTAAACTGATCTTTTGGGGCGCCATACACAACACTTACATCACAATACAATAATGAAAATGTCCCATACAATTAAACAAATGACCGTTGCGAATAACGTTTGTGGTTGACGTTAAGAGAAAAGTGGGCGTTGTGAATATGTAAGAAAGTGAAAAATCCAAAAGTAGCCGTAACAAAGCCATGTAGGCACATGAAAAACGTCTGTGGTGGTTGTTGCGAACATGTAGGAAGTGGCTGTTGGGAACAAGTGGGCCGTTATAAACAAAAGTCAAAGGAGTCCGTTGTAGAGTCATAAAATCTTGTGTAGATAGTATAGCTCAAATACTAGCAACTACATTTAATTACTCTATTTTGACAGGAAAATTTCCTAGTGTTTTAAAAACTGCTCTTATTGTACCAATTCACAAAAAAGGAAAAACTGATGAAGTTTCTAATTACAGACCTATATCTATGTTGTCAACTTTATCAAAAATATTTGAAAAGACTTTTGTTTGCAAGTAAATAATTAGCTAAAAAAGTTTAATATACTAACTATTCATCAATATGCATATAAAGAAGGATCCTCAACAGAGATGGCTACTATTAGTTTTGTGCAAACTATATATGATAAACTACAGAGGCATAAGTACGTAATAGGAATTTTTTTTTGACCTTTCAAATGCTTTTGACACTATTGATATTAACTTTACATCTCAAAATTGTACAATATAGGTATTAGGGGCACCCTTAACGACTGGATAAAGTCATTCTCGTCGGATCGTAACTTTAGGTAAAATTAAATGAGATTACATCAGAACAGTTTCATTTACAATATGGTACACCACAAAGTAGTACATTGGGTCCTGTAATATTTTCCTTATACGTTAATGATTTGCCGAATGAGATTTTAGATGGTAAAGTTTTTATGTTTGCTGATGATACGACAATAGTAGTTACAGGTGAAACAGAACTAGAAATAAGTAAGAAGGTTCATAGAACAGTTTTACAATTTACAATATGGTGTAAAAAAAATAAACTAATTGTCAATGCTGAAAAAAACTCAATACATCGATTTTCGTACTCAAGGTAGGCAACAGTCGAATCATCACTTTTTTATAAATATATAAATATAAAAATATAAAAATTAATTTTACAAATTCAGCAAAATTTTTAGGTACAGTAGTAGATTCTACTTTGCACTGGAATGAACAACTAGAAACAGTATGCAATAGGTTGAATAGCAACTATTACCTTTTGGCAAATATTAAAAATTCGTTAAAATCAGATGAACAACTTATACAGATATATTACGGTACTGTATATCCAGTGCTATCTTATAATATACATGTATGGGGAAGTTCAAATGATTCAGAAAGAGTATTTATAATTCAAAAGCGGATTATCCGCCTCATATTAAACCTAGACTACCGACAAACTTGCAGAAATTCTTTTAAACATTCTAAGATTTTAACATTCTATTGTATATATATTTACAAGATACTTATCTATATACATGCTAATGCACAAAACCTTAAAAGCCATTGTGATATTCACAACTACCCTACCCGTAACCAAGCATTCCTTAGTTCTATCTCACCACAAATACACTTTCTATAAAAAGTCTCCTATTTATGCTGGTTCAAAATTATACAATGCTTTACCAATTGGAATGACACTGTTACCGTTACATGTTTTAAAATTAATTTAAAAAATATTTTAATGTCAAATGCTTTTTACACTGTGAATGAATACTTGCACTTGCACTTTTGTAAATCTTTACAGTAAACTATTTTGTGATATTTAATTATTGACGACGCTTATGTATAGTTATTTATACTTATAGCCAATAAATATTATTATTATTATTAATCAGGACTCTATAAATTATTAGGAAAGGTGGAGTTGTCAAAAGTGGCCGTTGTTATCAGCCGCCGTGGATGTAAATTCTATGTAACATTTTAAAACTTTATAAAAAAATTGGTCAAACTTATTTAATTACGTCAACATATTATACTTTATAAATAAATTATTACTTATTGCTTGTCATAATAATTTTACTTTAATTAAAAAACTTATTTACAAAAATAAATTTATTTAAAAGCAACACTCTTAAAGTAATGAATGGAAAAGTTAAATTAATGTGTAGTATTAAATTATTTTCAAATGACATTTTTTTCTTTATGTTTTAAAGTAATTTGATTTTCTTTCTCTCGGTAAACTGTGTTTTAATTATAAAAAGGCAGTCTTGAGAATTGAATGAATATGAGATTACTTAAGAAATTTTGTAAATTAAACATTCTGAAATATTAAATTTTGACGTACTTATTAACTGTTTTTGTTTAAAAAAATTCAAAAGGAATAAAATATATGCATAATGAATATGGAAATGCACCAATATACTCAAATAAGTAATATCAAATATTGTCACGAGCAAGATGCAACCCATCCATCTATACAGCCTGTTAAATATAGATTTATTAGTCTAAATGTTTATTTATTTATTTTCTTCCGTTGTTTTTAAAACGTAAATGTTTTGATCTAATTCTATTACAGTTCTTTAAGAGCATAAAACTTTCACAGTTAATATTCAAAAATAGTAATAATTCCATTAAGTTATAATATTACTTTAACTCATATGAAGTTAACACGTTAGTTTAACTGCTTGAGTAGAATAGAAAAGGATAGTACTCGATACAGAAGATTTTTCGTCTACTCGTCCGTTTCTCCATACGTTTCGCGGCCCATGAATATTATTAGACAGATTATCAGTACAATTGTTTTTTTTTTTTTTATTTTTAATGTGGATGTTGTTTTATCCTTCTTTTAGGAGATGTGGCTTTTTTGTACAAAAAACCAACTTATTTGTATTCTTTTAATATGCAACGTTTCAGGAACTTATTATTCCAAAAGATGTGTTCCCTTCATCAGGCTATACAAGAATTTAATAAGTTTTTGTCATTATTTTCTTTACAAACATAAGTGTTTTTAGTTATTATAATAAAACTTATGAGATTCATCAATCTTTGTAACAATTAACGAAACACAGACGACAATTTTTACTGTAAAATTCTCGTCTGTGTTGTCTTTGGAAGAATAAGTGCCCGAAACGTTGCATATTAAAAGAATACAAATAAATTGGTTTTTGTATAAAAGAAGCCCCATCTCCTAAAAGAAGGATAAAACGACATCCAGATTATTAGACAGGTTGACCCAGGGATGTGTAATTGGTCCATAACTTTTTGTTAGTTATGATATGGACATAAGGTTTTCACCGCCATTAAGCACACTTTTGCTGCACATTCTAAAAAATACTTTGATTATATACAGAGTGTTTCTATACTGGGTGGTAAACCAAAGTTGTTGTTTTAAATGGAACACCCTGTATATTTTTACATAATTAGTTTTACTGTAAAAAAATAATGGGACTTTATATAGAATAATATGGATTCGCTCTTTTGTTTCGCCGTTATTCAACTTTTGTTAGAAAAAGACTCACATTTGATAGATCACTAACCAGTAGGCAATGAATATTTTCCCACAAACTAGCTACAGAAAATTTTAGAATAACTTCGAAACTTAATAAATAGTCAAATTTTACTGCACATACGCACACACTATAAAGGGTGTGCAGAAACGCAAAAAGTTAAATAACTTTTTTTTATAAAGAGAACTGCAATACAATCTCAAAGTATTAGAGGATAATTGAAGAAAATAAACACTGGAAAGACAAAAATAATGATAATTTCAAACAAAAAGAAAACACATCAAATTAATCTGGACGGGGAAGAAACAGAACAAGTAGAATGATTTAATTATCTAGGTGCAATAATAGAAGCAAATGGAAAATTGGACAAACAAATGGATCATAGAATAGGAAAAATAGGACAAATATTCAATCTGATGAAGACAACCTTTTTAGGAAAAAGAGAAGTGCCCAAGAACAAAAAAACAGAAGTTGTTAAAATAATTGTCAAGCCATCAATCACAAATAGCAGTGAGGCGTGGGCACTCGCAGAGCAACAAAAGACACGTATTATTGCAATGGAAATGAGGTTTCTTAGAAAAATAGAAAATAAAAACAAAAAGGACATAATAAGAAATGCAACGTTGCGACAAAACAGAAAAAAAATTCAAAACACCGAATTATTAATTTACGTTCAGAACGAATTAGAAACAGGTAGCACCAAACCAATGAAATGTAATCAAATTAAATTAGATGTTGTTGAATTTGAAAATTAAATAGTTTTAAAGAAACGCAAAAGATTAACCAAAAGTACACACCATAGGGTATTAAACACAGCAGCATTAAAAATAATTTAATCCTTTGACAACCATAATAGGTGCAAATGTGGCAGCATCCTCTCAATGAACATCTAGTACAATAAAGTATGGTCTTAACGCTTCTTCAGTTTCTCTAAACGGTTTCCAAATCCCAATCTAGCATGAACCAAATATTTTAGCATTCACTTAGATATGCAGCTTACATGGAAGACCCATATCACAAAAAAGGAAATGAAATGGACGTCAAAGTACATTTAATGATGTTAAAAGTTTTATTCTTGTTCTCTATTAGACAACGTATTTAGTGTATCATTTTGTTATGCGAACAAAACCTCCAATAAAACAAATGACGTTATTTTACAAACTTAGCTCAAAATGACGAGGGTGGTCTCTTTCTTATTTGAACAGAGGGTTGATAAGTCTTACCTGTATGTCAAATTTAAGACGCTCAAAGGGACGCAAATGTATCTCACAGAAAATGACCGCAAACGGGGAAAACAGGTCTTCGTATTCGAAAGTAAAAATACATATAGTTTCATGAAACTCTTGTGATTCAACGTAAAACGAACTGCAAGAAAGTACAAACCAATTAACATACTGAACATTGGATCGTTGTGTCACGTTAACGTGCTCAAATTCAATAATTATTACTAGCAAATTTTTAAAAATAAAAAAATAGAACTAATAGTACAAAATTCGAACCTCGAGTATTTAATACAAATGAACCAACATTAAAGCCAAAATGGAAACTGAGGTTCAAGTTGTAGTAAGAAATTTTGAAATTTTTGACATAATTGTTACTAAAAACTGAATTTTTGGTGGAGTTGGGGTTTATATAAAATATATTTTGATAATTAAGAAATAAAATGACAAATATTATATAGATAAAACTATTTCTAGAAAATTTAAAAAAAACTAGAAGTACAGTAAAACCTCTATTTTCGGCCACCTCTTAAAAGCGGCTACCTTTAAAACCGAACAAGTTTTCCAAGTCAAAAACCAATTATACGGAAATATCCATACTAATGACCCTTCTAATAGCCATCACCTCACGATAACGGCCACTTATTTGTTAAATTTCTTGGGAAAATTAATGTGATTCTACCCCCCATTTCCGCCCATTTTTAAGTATGGTCATTAGTAGACAACAGCTTAGCGTTCAAGTTGTGCTAATATAGATTTGTTTTATTGTGTGAGACTTAAGTAATTACCGGTATTTAAGAACGGATTTAAAGAATTTGTTTGATTTACAATGGACAGTCATTATAGAGAAAGGGTAATTAAAAAGCTCATTAAGCTCATTCCAAAAATCATACGTCGCTAAAAAGAAAACGTTTGTTTCTTGAAGAGAAAATTGATATAATTGTGGAAAGTGAAAAGTTTAATACCAGTGCTAGAAAGTTGGCTAAAAATTTAGTGTTGGAAGAACACAAGTTAACGATATTTTAAAAAACAAATGTGATTAAAAAAAGCTATTTGAAGAAGGTTCCAATACAGAGCAGAATAGAAAATTTCCTAGAACTGAAGGTTTAGAAATTGACCGAGTGGTTTACAATTGGTTTTGTAAAACTAGGAGTAAAAATATCCCTATATCTGGACCTTTAATAAAAGAGAAAGTTGCGGAAAATTTAAAAATGACGGATTTTAAAGCTTCAAATGGGTGGCTTGAGAAATGTTGTCAAAGACATAACATAATCTTTAAAACAATTTGCGTGGAGTCAGCTGATATTAACCTGGACATTGTTGAAGCTTGGAAAGCCAAGCTGTCAGTAGTACTGAAGGAGTATTCACACAAAAATGTATACAATGCTGACGAGATCGGACTTTTTTACCTTGCGTTGCCAAACAAAACGTTCTTTTTAAAAAACGATAAATGTAGTGGTAAAAAGATTGACAATTTTATTTTGTACAAATATGGAAGGTCATAAGGAAAATCCGTTAATCATTAGAAAAAGTAAACACCCAAGACGCCTTAAAGGCTTTCATATCAACAAATTGCCCTTACAATGGATATCTAATACAAAAGCTTGGATGCCGGTAGAGATTATGACTTCCTGGCTAAAAAAATTTGATGCAAAAATTGAAAAAGAAAATAGAAAAGTCTTATTATTTCTGGATAATGCCACGTCTCATCCCAAAGTGACTCTTGAAAATGTGAACATTGTTTTTCTACCCCCAAACACTACATCCCATTGCCAGCCACTAGATCTAGGAATTATCCAAAACTTTAAGATGGTCTACAGGAAGTTTTTAATCAAAAGGCTGCTAACATTCACAAATACCGAACATCCTTTTGAAGATGCGGAAAAAAATATCAATTTAACCAGCGCTTTAGTTTGGATATCAGTAGCCTGGAGAAACGTTTCGCCTATTACAATTTCTAAATGTTTTGCGAAAGCAGGATTCTCGGAAAAGGTCCTGCAAGAAGATTTCGATGAAGAAGACAAAATTCCTCTAGCTCAACTTTTTCCTGTATTACTAGAAGGTAATCAAAGTGTAAGCTTTGAAAATTATGCATCTATTGATTGTGATATTTTGACCGGAAGCCCCAATTTAAGTATTCAAGATATAATCAGTAAATTAGACTATAGTGAAGGCTGTGATTCGAACAATAAAAGTGGTGCAGAAGAATCCGAAGTTTTTACGTCAAACATTAAAGATATGGGTGAAGTGTGTGAAAAACTAAGAGATGTACAAAGTTTTCTGTTTTCTAATGATAAGAGTGAGCTAGCTGTAGAAGTACTTCAAATTTTATCAAAATGTGAATCTTCTGTTTTACAAACTAAACTTAAAACTGTAAAACAAATCTCAATACAAAAATATTTCATAAAAATGTAATTTAATGGTATGTATATATATATATACGTATATATGTAATAGATATAACGAGCAATTAGAAAATAGGTACATACTATGTAAATGTATGTATTATGTATTCAATATGTATAACTCTTCCATCATTATATTGTCTAATTATTTAATATTGCATCAGCACGTTTATAATTATTTTTTAATGCAGATATATAGTACCCTATAGCTAACCGTATTATGTTCCATACTTAAAAGATTTTGATAAACAACACATAGAAATAATTTTTTTCCTCTCAATAACAGCAACTTCCATATACCGGTCAGTTTTGCAGCAAATTTTACTGACTGCTATTTAGAGGTTTTACTGTAATACAAAATTCTAATTTTGTGGATATGTATTTTCAGGATAGTTTAGGTTATTCATTTATTTATTCGTATGGTACATTATACAAATATTGTATTGTGATGTAAGTGTTATGTATGGTGCCCCAAAAGATCAGTATAAACCTGTATAATGTGGTGATATAATACAACGATTAAAAGTCAATTATTTTAGCTTGCGACGTCGGAAAATACAAAAAAATATATTTTTAAATAAATCCTATAATGAACTTTATAATTAATTTATTCATTTTACGATGAACTACAAAAAATTATTTCATTATTAAAATAAAACATCAAAATGTGAGCCGAGATTGCATTTGGTGCAATGGTGTTCTTTTTCTTATATTTTATGTTATACAATCTACGTTCTTAACCAATAAAAACCCTATTCATTAAACAAATGTCCAGATTCAGTTAACAAATTATAATTTTTTGCAGACGAATGAAAGATATTTTTCAAGTTCATAAATTACATTTTTGTGTATAATTTCAAACAAATAAGATTTTAATTTTATGAGCTGTAAAATTACTCTTAACGCACTGTTGCATTTCATTTACTTGATTATTATCTGAAGTCAACTGATTCTAATATTTTCTTTTCTGTTTGTACTTCATTTTTAAAATGTTTACTTATATTTAACTATTTTGGCGTTTAAAACATTGTTATAATACAGTGTTTGCGAATTCGTATTTTTGGGATCGATTTATAGTTATTTGTTAAACTTGCGATTACAGTTTTATAAGACGTCAGTATGCTGGTACGTTGAGAAATAGAACAGAACTTGATACAATGAATTAGTTTCAAGGGTCTTTGATGATTAAATGAACAAATGTGGGCACACAGAGAATTTTGGTATCATTATTATTATTGATCTCATTGTAGAAGTAGATGAAAATGCAAATTAGATTGTCATAATTTGTATTTTATTTCCACTCGGTATGATAGCTTAACGATTTCTGGGTTAACTAACAAATTCTAATTTTTAGAGGAAATTATTTAAAATTTTATTTGGTCTAGAGGAAAATAGATTAAATAAGAGTAAAGGATGAAATGAAAATATACGATATTGTAGGTTATTAAACATTCATCAAATGCAACATCTAATTTGCGTTTAGGACTACTTGTCGCAGTCAATTGGTAAACCTACTGGCTGTGGCTATCTTGCAGCTAAGAAAACTTAGTACGGGTCTAACTTGCTCTAAGTCCATTTTACTGCAAGAAAATTGCAGAAAATTTGTTGCAGAAATTTCTTTCAAGTACATTACGATTTAAAAAAAAATGTAACAAAGTTTCTAAACGTAAAACATCATTCGCAAACATTAAAAATATGTATATTAAGAATGCAATACACACAAACTTTTCACCGATATAGATTTTTAGAAGAATAAAAACAAAAAAATAAAGCAATTACTCAAACTTCTATTAAAAAACATAAGAAAATAAAAAATAAAACATTTAACATTTAATTAAATGCAGTAATTTTTCAAAATTTATTAAACTTCTCGTAAACGATTTATTTTCAACCACATAAACTCTATCTTAAATAATATAGGAAAAACGAAAAACCCGGTATAAACAAAATTATTTTTAGGTGGTAAGGAAGTTCAATTCAAACAAGTTTTGCCTAAAACATTTTCCCTATCAAAATATCTGACCGATCAGTCACCAAATACAGAGAGCCTTTCCATCTAGTATTTGGCTATCATGAGAACTTACAACTATACTACTACTTGGACTTTTAAATTAAAGGCGACTGTAAGTTTGTATTTGCCTGACATACTTGGAACCCAACTGATTTATTGTGACACAAATGTGGGAGACATTTACTTACAATTATTTCTTGATAATATTAAAATATATTATTTGATAAAAATTATTATTCAATTTTTAATATTTTCTAACTCCTTTGCAGTAAAGCACATACTACATACACATACATACACTACCAATATGGTTTCAAATATCACTTATTGATTATGGTGATGGCTATCATATTTTGTAAAAAAAATTGGTTATGTTATTTTCAATTCAAAATTTCTATTTCACATTTGTTTATAAATGTATTTTTCTGTTTATACACATGAAAGTAGGCTTTTATAGTAGTTGTCTTAGTGTGAAAGTTCCATTTTTAGCTCTGGTAGTGAAAGTAACTATCACTTTTAAATTGCTGCATGAAAATCACTACTATTTTTTACTAAATAATATTCTTCGTTATCACAAAATTAATAATCAAAAAAATTTTATTAAAAGCGGTGATAAAACGTACGGCAATTAAACAACGGCGATGAAACGATGACGATAAAACGTCCCTACGATTAAACAGCCATATATTATATGTGTATAAATTATTTACGCTTTAAGCAATCCAATATGAGTTATTTATTTATTATTTATTGACTATAGTTTCAACTCAAAAATTATTGTGAGTCATTTTCAGAATACAAAAATATTTTTTCTTCAAGCGACAATAAAACGTCATATTATTGAACTACTGGCAGACGCTAAAAACTCTTTTTACTGTCTAGACATTAAAAGCAAAATAGTTATTTTGTTTTCACAACTATTTAGAGGTTGGTACCTCGGTTATGTCATATTATGAATGTAACAGTAAAGTACCAACTTGATTTGTCAAGAAAAAACGTCACCATAACACTCGAAAATCTCAAACATTTGAAAATAACACATGAAAACTAGCAATTAACGCTTGAAGAAAAAATAATATATTTCACTTGGAGTTAAAAAATATAATTGTTTCGCTTAATTTGCTGTCTCGGCTAATGCCTCGCCAGCAAACTTTTAAGCTCTACAATTATATTGTTTAACTCCTAGTAAAATAATCTACTATTTTTTATACAAACGTTAAATATGACATTTGGTTTTCATGGAAATTTAGAAAACATAAATTGGTTTGTAATAAAAGGATTTTTTTAAAATATAAACTAGGTATGTAAAATGTTTGAATCTGGAGTTAATTAAATTAATATTAAGGACATAAAAATTCTGTTTGAAAATTTAATGTAAGATATCGTCAAAATTTGTTTGATCATTGATTATTAAATTTGGATTTGTTGTTTTAATGTATATTATTTCTAATTTATCTAAAATTTGTTTATTATAATTAGTTATTTTAAAAGGATGTATGAGTGAATGATTTAAATGTTTGTTTGTTTTGGATAACGTGTTTAGCGAAAGTTGATTTAATTGCATCTAAATGATAAGAATATTTTTCTGGTTGTTTAAGATATCTTAGATGTTCTTTTAAACGAATTGTAAAACTTTTTTAGTTTTACCGTTGATTGAAACATTGGTAAAGATAGTCAACCTTCACGGGATTATGCGACCCCGAAATTTGTTCTAAACATCAGAGGTCGGTAGTATCGCTTTGTGCTAAGAAAATACGTCAATTGTATTGTAGAATTTACAGAACAGTATTGCCGATAAATGTGAAATAGAAAACTGTAATTTTGCTGATAGTTTATGCTAAGGCACGACATTGTTGCCAATGCATCATGCCGTTGATTGAAATATTGGTGCATTGAGTCAATGTTGACAAACAAACAAAAACATGCGTTCTACAATATACAAGAATTTATTGATTTTTGTCGACGTACTAATTAAATGTGTGTCCTTTGTTATATATTTTTTTTCTATTGTCTGTTAATTGTTCAATGTAATAATATTTATTTGTATCTTTCTTACGTAAGGTTATAACAATGGTTATACCATCATGACAAACACATATATGTACAAAGATTGTATACATACACATGTGAATAAAGTTTATTATTATGAAAAAACCTGCAGATTTAAAAGTATTAATTTCGTAAAGAAATCGTTGAAAAACGTTCTCCCAAAAAAAACAATTTCTTTAAATACTTTTGAAAATTCCATACTCATATATTTATTACATTAACATCGTTTATCCGTTGAAAATGTTTTAAAATCTATTAGGCTTACGCAAGTAAATTTCTAAATTTTGGTCATTGATATTAAAATTTTTAACATAGAAACGCTATCCCTTTTTATGTTGGAACGAATGTTGAATTTTCTTATATTACAATCTAACGTACTCAACTGTTTGCATCTAAACAATATTATAACAAGCCTACTCATTTACTAAAGGTGTTGCTAAAAGTATGCAATTGTAGAATTTCTGACTAAGCCGATAAGGAATGTGACTCATAAACGATAATCCGGAAGACTCCTCGTAATACATTTGTGTTTTTTTATTGAAACTTTTTACTGAAGAATTTCATCTTTTAAAACAGATTATGGTTTATTGGAGAAAATTAAACTCCGTATAAAAAAATGTCTCAACAGCAGTGTGAATTCATGGTTCAGAGAATGCGACACTCATAAACTGTTAATTATCGATCAGTTGGTTAAAATAAAACTATATCGAACCTTAAAGTGGGAGGCTAATAAACATATTTCTAATAGCTATAATTACAGTGATGTCACAAAACCACACCGTAAAATAAGAATATTATCTGCATAAATAAGTGTAAATGTTTGGATATGTTTTATGTATAGCATTGTATTAGGTACGTTATTATTTATGTGTAAATTGTTTGTAAATTATTACTATTATTTTAGATCAGTTGGAATTGTAATTTTTGAAACAATGTTTATAATTAATGAGCTATTTTACTTTAATTAAACTATTTTAATTCGAAACCATGATATTTTGATACAGTTTCAAAGAGTAAAATCCTAACTTTTTATCTCTACTAACAGATAACAAAGTGTCACTTTTCGTAAATTATTTTTCCCTCGGGAAAAAAGTGAGTACTATTTTTAACACCAAATTTCCCTCAATAATTTTCTAATTCTATTGTAATATGATTTTTCAATATTAAATCGTCATTTATTTCGTCACAGAAAAGAATAGTGTATTATACACGTATTATCCGCACCGCGTCGGGAGACAACACACCTCAAGCTAAAATCTAGTACTTTTATTTTTAGAAGTAATAGGAATAGGTTTTATTACCAAGTGAATTTAAATTTGAAGGTCTAGTGGAACCCACTTTCCCTAAAAAACACGGTAACTTGTTGCCTTTTGAATTGAAAAATTTGAAAACCAATTTTTATTTAAAATCCTTTTCAACTGAACACGTAAAAACAAGTAGATACAAAAACCAATAATTTTGCGTTTCTGAACTCTAGTGGTATTTCTCCCAGTATGTTCTACTTTATTCCTAACGAAGTTATTAAATGACAAACAAATGTCAACATTATTATTTGCAAGTTAAAAAATAAAGTGCAAGCATAATTTGTAAAATAATTGTTTCTTATTTATCTAACACCGACCAAACCAAACTGTTTTAACAAATAACGCTTCGCATGTATTTTAGTAAATTATTAAAAAAAACATTGTCATTAAAATCCAAGATATGTATCATCAATGGTATTATTCATAAATGAAAAATTCGTCACTTTTAATTACTAGTTAATACGTTTACTAAATATTTGAAAACGTTGCAACATTGTATTGACAAAAGTAAATTTTACGGATTGTATGTTGCGCCATTTTTACAACGGTGGAATAAATTGAACTATTCTATTTCAAGAATCGTACACATTATAACTTAGCGCTTCAGTACAGGTGAAAAAAGTAAACAAAAACGCAACCCAACATGCATATGTGAATTGCATCCGTGATACAAGCAAATACAAGCGGTTGACTATCTTTACCAATATTTCAATCAACGGTTTTACCAATATATATTTTGTTACAAGAGCATAGTAGTTGGTATATGCCGCTTGATTCAAGACTATTATTTATATTTAATTTTGTGAAAAAATGTTAGCTAAATTGGTAGGAGCTTTGAAGACAAATTTATAATCAGTTAATTTATTCAGATTTTTAATTATGTTAATAAATTCAGGAATAAAAGGAATTGAAATGTATTTATTTTTTGGTTTTTCATTAATTGGAATTAATGTTGTTACATTTTTAAATTATGTACATAATTAAATTTATTAAAAATGTTTAAAATAATTTTGAATGGAAATTGGTTTAAATGAGCAATATAAATAATTGTGTCTAATTATTTTTTAAAATTTGTTTTTGATAGAGGTATGTTGAATAAACGGTTGAAAAGAAAGTAGAGAAGTTTTTGTGAAAAATGGTGATTTGAAGAAAAGGAATTGTTTGAACTGTAGTTGTAGGTTTTCTATAAATGTCAAAATTAATAGAATTATTTGAATCGATACAAATATACGTATCTAGAAAAGGAAGACAATTGTTTTGAGAAATTTCTAAAGTGAAATTAATTCTGTGATGTAAATTATTTAAGTAATTTAGAAAAACATGAATTTCTGATGTAGAACCTTCGAAAATGCAAAGAATGTCATCAACGTATCTATTCTAGAATAAAATATTTTTATTAAAAATAGAATTTATGGAAATAAAATTAACTTCTAAATTATTTATAAACAGTTCAGCTAAAATAGGTGAAAGAGGAGAACCCATTGATAGTCCTTTTTCTTCTTTAAAAAATTGATTATTTAAACAAAATTTAAGTAATTTATCTATATCTGAAACTATCAAGTTAGGCAATTCACTATCATGTAAATAATTGGATACTAAAGGAATGGTTTCTTCTGGTGGTATTAAAGGATAGAGGTTAACGATGTCAAAAGATATTAAAGTTAAAGATTTTTGTTGTTCTAATTTTAATTTAGATAAATTTTCAACTAATTTAATTGTGTTTTTGATAGAATAAGATGGTTTGAAATTAATTTCTTTTGATATAATGTGAGTTAGAAATTTAGAAATAAAGTATGTTGGTGAAGATTTGTAATTAACTATTGGTCTAATAGGATGGTTGGTTTTATGTATTTTAGGTAAAGAGTATAAATTTGGAATTTTTGGGTTTGAGATTTTGATGTTTGTAGAATATATATTAAAGAAACTAAATGTTTCTCGAGTTTCAGAAATTATTTTGGAAGTTAGTAAATTAAATTTATTTAATGGTGAAGATTGTAATTTTGTGAAGTCAGATGAGTTAAGAAATGAATTGGTTTTATTAATATATTCATTTCTGTCGAGAATTACCATGCAGTTACCTTTATCTGCTTTAGAAATTATTAAATTATTTTGATTAAGTTTTTCTTTAATTGAATTAATTGTTTTAATTTCGACAGATTTGACTATTTTTTGGTTAAAATTATTATTATCTTTTGGAATAATTGAACAGATATTCTTAATTTGAGTTTTAATTAAAGGGTTGTAATCACTAAAATTTTCAATTGTTGCTTTAAATTCATTCAACATCAAATTGTTACATTTGAATTGTGGAGCAAATTTTAGTCCTTTGTTTAATAATTCTAACTCAGAATTGCTGAAGTTAACATTAGTTTTATTAAATATATTTTTATGAAATTCAAATGTTGTTCTAGAATTATTAAGTGTAGGAACATAATTATAATGACAATTAGAATGTAAATATGATTTTTCACAAAAACTAGCAGCGTTCTACTTTCTTTTCAACCGTCTATCAGAAACAAATTTTAAAAAAGAATTAGACACAATTTTTCATATTGCTCATTTAAACCAATTTCCATTTAAAATTATTTTAAACATTTTTAATAAATTTAATTATGTACATAGTTTAAAAAATCTAACAACGTTAATTCCAATTAATGAAAAACCAAAAAATAGATACATTTCAATTCCTTTTATTCCAGAATTTATTAAAATAATTAAAGATCTGAATAAATTAACTGATTATAAATTTGTCTTTAAAGCTCCTACCAATTTAGCTAACATTTTTTCACAAAAATTAAATATAAATAATAATCTTGAATCAAGCGGCATATACCAACTACTATGCTCTTGTAACAAAGTATATATTGGTAAAACTAAAAGAAATTTTACAATTCGATTAAAAGAACATCTAAGATATCTTAAACAACCAGAAAAATATTCTTATAATTTAGATGCAATTAAATCAACTTTCGCTAAACACATTATCTAAGACAAACATAAGCATTTAAATCATTCACTCATACATCCTTTTAAAATAACTAATTATAATAGACAAATTTTAGATAAATTAGAAATAATATACATTAAAACAACAAATCCAAATTTAATAATCAATGATCAAACAAATTTTGACGATCTTACATTAAATTATCAAACAGAATTTTTATGTCCTTAATATTAATTTAATTAACTCCAGACTCAAACATTTTACATACCTAGTTTATATTTAAAAAAAAACCTTTTATTACAAACCAATTTATGTTTTTCTAAATTTCCATGAAAACCAAATGTCATATTTAACGTTTGTATAAAAAAAATATTTTTGTATTCTGAAGATGACTCACAATAATTTTTGAGTTGAAACTATAGTCAATAAATACTAAATAAATAACTAATATTGGATTGCTTAAAGCGTAAATAATTTATACATATAAATAACCAATATTTTTAATTATGGATCCTATATTCATACGTAAAATATATTATATGACTTGTACTCTAATTTTTTTTACCAAATGGACAGACGGACGGACAAACAAAAGTTTTAGTAGTCAAAGGAGATTATTTAAAATATAACACATTAAAATTCATCATTCAAAATCGAGAAGGTAAATGATACTATTAATTTGTAAACTGAGAAGTTTTATTCTTATATTACAATTATTACACACAAAAAATTTTACCGACAAACTTTTAGCAAACTTAACTAAATAATAATAATAATAGTAGAACTTTCCGGCATTACCATATTAAGGAATGGTAAGGTTAAGTATGTAGAAGCACTTTACGCTCGTTAACCGTTATCATTCTCGGCAAAGTCAAGAAAACACTAGAGTTTTCTGAAATTAAATTTAATATCTAATTAACCAAAGGAAATTAAAACTTTTCTTGTAAAAGTTGTTCATTTTAATGAATTAACTTTTTAATGAGAATAATATACTATTATACTATATCAATACCATTATGTTGTAGGTATTGAAAAGTTGTTTTATTACGTAGAAATTTATTTTGTAAAATTTGTTTAAATTACATACGTAAATAATTAAGTAACAAGAAGTTTGATTTCGATTGATAAGAATGCATGTATAATAATAACTTGTTTTTCACAGCATACGTCTTTGTAGATAAGTACTTTCAGTACATTTAAATTGAAAAATACAAAATTCACACTTGCAATAGATCATGAGGGACTTTTAAATCATTAATAAAAGTCTGGCATAATTTATTTACGAACATTATTGCAAAGTCGGTTAAGTGCAAATGGGAGTTAAAAGAAGTTTTTTCAGGGCACTTTTAAAACTATTTCTTTTCAATTTAATTTTTTGGCCACTGTGATGATTGATTGAAGATGATTTAATAATAATTAATAATTTAAACAAAAGCTGTTGTAATATTATTTTTCCAAATTCGTGATATAATAACTTTATTATTCAAACGAAACGACTTTAGTTCAGCAGTGCATATACGTTAAGTTGACTGTATTTAGCGACAACATTTTTTACATTTATGAAGTTAATAATAAAATGAAAAATATTAAGTGGTCTATAAACTCGTTCCATTTCTTTCGCTCAACAATAGGCTGCTTATACATCTACTTTAATAATACACTATTATCATCCAGATAAAGGTAGCACAAGAAATGACTATAATTTATATATAAAACAAGAGTTTCAACCCTAATTAATAAACGTATAAAATCGTATAGAAAGTGTGATTTGATTTTTTTGTTTGAAAAAGTGAAAAGAAGAGAATTAAGTTGTACAAAAAAGATAATTCACACAAAAGTTGTATATAGGGTGTCCTACGGTGACGAGACATGATTTCACAGACTACTTCGATTTGAATTTTGAAAATTTGGCTTTAGGCGTTTTCGGGCATGTTCTTTATAACTAAAATAATGGCGTCTACCTAACGCTTGATATCATCTTCGTTATTTTAAATGGAACACCCTGTATATTATTGCAATTTTGGATTTTACGTTAATTTTTAGATAAACTTTTATTAAGGTTTCCTATTTTTAAAGTTAACCGTTTTTGATATATTTAATTTTTTCAAAAAAAAATTAAAAAACATTTCCTAATTTTAAGAGATGTGTATGTTACAATAATAAAGTCAAAGAGATAAAATTTATAGGGGACACAACTGAAACTCTAAGCTTCCCTCCATTGATTTCATAATTACTTAATCTCATACAGGGTGGTAGAAATGTAGTGCCGAATATCATCAAGTTCAAACCATCATAACTTATTTATTTTTAATGGAACACTCTGTATATTATTGCACAACTCGATGAATAATTTTGTTTTCTTTCGAATGGTATAATGGTTCCCTATACCTATCTTCTTTGATTTATTAGTGTTTTAACTGTTATTCGTGAAGTCAACAGATTCCGCATAATTTCTTGCGAGGATGGCGGTGAAATTTTAGTGGAACTTCAAAACAAGCACCTAATCTGTCACTAATTATTGTTGTCAATTTAACACAATCATAGAGTGAATGCTTATTTGAGTCTTATTTATTGCTAACTAATGGAAATAATAGGAAACTGTAATGTATTCAATATATTTTTGTATAGTAAATACATGTATGGTTGTGAATGATTATGTTATCAAATTATATACCTCTCCAGTAAATCACAGAAACCATTATACCATTCGAAAGAGAACAAAATTATTCATCGAGTTGTGCAATAATATACAGGGTGTTCCATTAAAAATAAATAAGTTATGATGGTTTGAACTTGATTAAATTCGGCACTACATTTCTACCACCCTGTATGAAATTAAGTAATTATGAAATCATGGGAGGGAAGCTTAGGGTTTCAGTTGTGTCCCCTATAAATTTTATCTCGTTAACTTTATTATTGTAACATACACATTTTTTAAAATTAGGATGTGTTTTTAAAATTTTTTGAAAAAATTAAATATCTCAAAAGCGGTTAACTTTAAAAATAGGAAACTTTAATAAAAGTTTATCTAAAAATTAACGTAGAATCCAAAATTGCAATAATATATAGGGTGTTCTATTTAAAATAACGAAGATGATGTCAACTTCCGGCATAACCGAAAGCGTTAGGTGGACGCCATTATTTTAGTTGAAAAGAACATGCCCGAAAACGTCTAAAGCCAAACTTTCAAAATTCAAATCGAAGTAGTCTGTGAAATATGTCTAATGTCTCGTCACCGTGGGACACCCTGTATAATGTAATTTACAGCAACTTTCCATTTATAACCTTTGTTGTATAATTAATATTTTTGGAGATATTGTTAAAGGAAGTAGTGTCTTGTAATTTTAATATCTCAATAATTAATTATCGGATAAAAAATAGATTACACATCATATTACAAACAACTTTGATTTGAAGAAAAGGATGTAAAATGAATATTTTTGTAAATATTTTAAGAATAAGAAAATGTATGTAGGTTAAAAGCCAGTGGTTTATTAGATATCGTGTTTACACGCAGATTTTTTGGTTCACTATAACGTACTAATTCTAATTCGTCAAAAAAAGTGAAAGAAAGGATATTAAATGAGCAATATTTTCGGGTTCGATAATTTAGGCTTTGTCGACCAACAACTTTATTTCGGATACGGCGTAGATACCTAAAAGAGCTGGTGTTTTAAACCTCTGGTCTGTTTCAAAAATGTGGTTTCTTAACTCTCAACAAAATAACTTAAATGGAGAAAAACCATATACCTATTTCAATTGTATTGAAAATTAATCAGACTTTTAAACTCAAAATTTCCAATACTGTTTACTCGAATGTATACATTTTTGATATACAGTGCGTCTACTTAAGTTGGAAATTTAAGGGGAAAGTTTTTACTATTGATTTTACGAAAAAAGTTATTCTTTATAAAAAGTTTTGCATGTTGTAAAATCTAAAATATAATCATCAGATATAACAGTGGTGGCCAAACAGCGCCTTGCGGCTGCGGCTCTTCAAGAAGTTTATTGTAGCTCAACTTAAAAATAAAAAATATTAGGAATTTTGTCTCGAGCAGCGCAGACAGATTTATATAGATGCGTAAGGTTCGGCACCTAAAAAAACTGCAAAGAAAATCAGTTGTAAAACATCATTTATGTAAGGTTTTTAGGTAAGTAATTTTGGCTCTTGGTGCAAAAAGTCTGGCTATCCCTGAGATATAAGTTGATGTAAAATTAATTTCCAATTTAAAATCCAAAACTTGTTCTGCTTTGGTCACTTTTTGACAATAACTGCAAAGCATTAACAATAAAGCAACACTCTTTATATAAAAGTTTATTTATTTTATATGATAATTGACACTATTTACTACAAAATATACTATCCATTTGAAAATAAACAAAGTGAGATTATATTGACATATTTCTAGACACATTGTGCAACTTAAAATAGTTTTAATATCAAAAATTATGTTGTGGTGTTATAGAGGTTAATAACACCCGTTTTAGTCTCAGAGGGAGAATGAATATTAACGGTAGATTTACGTGGGGTTACATTATGTTACACTAGTTATATTTATATGAATAGCGCGACTGCTGACACATATATAAATGCGTACCACGTTACTACGTGTATACGCAACGTACTCACTGTAGTTTACTAGATACTCGACACTGTATCGTGAACTACTATTTATATGCGTTTAGTAGGTTATTGTAAAGTCGTTGGAACTACCCTTCTTGATCGTCAGTATTTGTACATTATGATTGATGAAATGCTGACGATGTTTTGTTTACATTCCACATTCGTCGGAAATGTGTTTCCTCATGCGGAAATCATGACATTATTATGGGGTTGAATGCATCGATCTAAATCAAAATTGATGATTGATTATATATTTGTTGATTATAGACTGTTTTTCGCTATGAAGAGTGCCCTTATCGATCTATAAAGTTTTACATCATTTGAACGTTAACCGGGATTGAGGAATAAAATAATGAGAGTCACACTTCATTGATTTGAAAAATACTTGTTCCGTAGGATTACACTAACCAAGTCATACCCAGAGGCCTCTTGGGGTGCAGAAATTTAACAACCATTATTTTGACTTAAGCCCTTTTGATGTAGAGGAGAGGAGGTTTTGGTTTTATTACATTGCTGTTGAGAAGCATTGACTACCGTTCTCAGTCTGTGTCGATTTTTTATAAGCCTTCTTTTTCATCTTTTTTGTTAGATTATATTAGATACATTGAGTTTGGTTCAATCGATTCAGATGTGATTAGAATTAAGGAGTGATCAGAATCAAATCAAGATTTTCATGTGGCAACGTTAAGATGGTGGGCGCCTTTTACTGTGGGGTTGACATCACAACCCTATCCCAATCAACACAAATTCTACATCCGCGTATTACGTAAGAAACGCGGAAATCAAAACATACGATGGCAAGTAAGCAAGCGCGGTCAGCATTTATTAACGGCCTTGCTTACTAAGCAAACTAATCTACTTAGCGCGTATAAAACGAAGTAGGTACGATAACAGAGAAAAGTTCGAAACACCAGTTCAGAGTACCAATCAGTTTGCAATCAGTTCAGTTTAGTTCGGTCCGCAATTCATCAGTACGAGGCCAGTCAAATCCTCAGTTGAAGTATCGGCCCGTTTCGAATCCATCGATCCAATTCAATCCGGCCTCGGATCTTCAGCTCGACACATGACACCACGATCAGATATCCCCGCACCGCATATAGTACGCCAATTACTATGTGCTGACATACACCGTCTTTATTCTTAAACTTAAATAGTATAGCTCGATTACGGTATGTTTAATAATAAACACTACAAAACCCGACTTGTCTAAATTTTTCTCTGGTTTAACCCGGCGTCTAGAGTATACACCCTAAACGCCACAGTGGTGTACCCCGACGTGATTAAATCAGAGAAAGACAAACATTCAACGAGGAGCAATACGGCAACAACATCAAGTATAATCGCAAAATTTTTTTATACCTACGCTACGTCATGAACGGGAAAACCACCTCCACTGGGCCTGCTAAGCTTGCTGCCGCCCCAACCGCCGCCCTACAACAGGCCCGTCAACGACAACACGCCTGTCAACGACAACATGTCCACCACATCACGCCTGCCATGACGACACCCACCAACACAACACGTGCCATCGCTGCATCCGCCATGGACATCCTCGGCACCGACCTTCTCCTCATTCATGATGTAACGCACATCACCTTCGGCTGATGGACCACAAACGAAGACGTTTCATCAACGCCATTGCCCAAAGAAAACCCGCCAAGGTGAAACGCAACGACCGCTGCAACAACCACGAACGCCACGACCGCTGCAACACCCGCAAACGAACAACCGCTGCAACGACCACAAACGCCACGACCGCTGTTTCAGAGGAACAAAAAATCACGGCGCGCACTACGTGTCGACGACATAGCCGTCAACGATCAACCACACTCGCACACACGTCATGGAACCCACAGGCCCAAGCCTTCGACGTACATTCGCGCTGGAGCCGCATGCTCATACAGGACGCGCAGAGCAACGAGCTCGCGCACACAAGCTGTCGAATACAGCACACATAATGCACAAATTCGTCTTTGAAGCAGCAACATCAACAAAACGAGAAGCAGCACCAACGAGAAGCACACCGAACGCAGCATCCGCAACAGCACCAACGAAAGCGTACCAAACGCAGCATCCACAACAGCGCCAACAAAAGCGCATCGAACGACAGCATCAACAACAGCACCAACGAGAGCGCACCAAACGCAGCATCCACAATAGCTCCAACGAGAAGCGCATCGAACGACAGCACTCGCAACAGCGCCAACGAGAGGGCACCAAAGGCAGCACCCGCAACAGCGCCAACGAGAGAGCATCGAACGACAGCAAATTCATCAAAGCCTCATCTGCGAATAGGTCAGAATGCCATTAATTGGTCTGATAGCGTACCTTTTCTAGGGGTCAAACCAACAGATACTTTAGATTTTAAAGAACACTGGAATAACTTAATTTCGAAACTAAATTCCACCTGTTAGAAACTGAGAGTTCTTGCACATTACGCAGACGTTTACTTTAATATGGGATACTTTTTCGTACTTATATTCTGTATTTAATGCCCAAAAACAAATATTAAGATGCATGTCAAACTCCGTTAAAACAAAAACTTCTTCCGGGATTGAACCGTGTCGAAAATATCGGAAACTTGACAACAAACAAACGAAATTTTAAAGTAGACTACTAAAAATCAGGTAATCAACTTGTTAACCAAATTAGATTCAAAACTAAAAGAAGGCTGGGTAATTATAGATTGCACCAAACTCAGTTAAATTTCATCGTAGGTTAAAAAGAATAGTATCCTAGAATTAACCATAGCAACGATTGTTTTTAAACTACTGTTTCTAATGTCATAAAAATAACCGGTCCTTCTTCAAATGTTTATAGATACAGGTTATAGTTTCTAGAATGAATAATGTAGAAATTGTTAAAATTTTGAGTTTTCGAAATGGTCAGTTTTCTGTAGTCTAAAAAGCATATCTAAAAGTTTTTTTAATTTAAATATATCAAAACTCTCCATAAACGACAAAACACGTTCTTCGTTTGAATTGCAGTAAATATTAATACTTGATTTAAACTTGATATGTATTTGAGTCGTCCTTCACTTATTAAGTTTTTGGGATCTTCCACGGTTGATTTTACCATAAATTATAAAATTTGTAGTGACGTTTACAAAGATTGGTCAGAAAACCGACCTTTGAGGAGCTTCATACAAAACTATATTGAAGTTTGAGATTTTATTTTCTATTATTTAGATAAGGTTGAACTATTTGTGGAGAATACCTTTTATACGAGTTTCTAATGGTATTCGATAATGGCTCAGAAAACAAAATGAACAACTGCAAGTTATATCAAATTACATGAGAAAGAACAACCTTTTGGGTTTTCGTACAAAAAAATAAAAATTAAAATGTTATCAGCAACAGCCTAAATTAGGTTAATAAAACACATCTAATAATACATACATTTCTAAATATATTTTTATACGAAAGGTATTATTATGGCAAAATATCAGCAAAAACTACAAACGCTGGGCTAAAAGCTTCAGACTATATAAATATTTTTGTAAAGTACGCAAATTTTAATAAATCCTGATGGATAAGAAAGAAACTATTAACCATATATTGGGAATCACTGAGTCTTTTCTATCGAACAAGAAACAACTGAACCCATTCTTTAGAAGTCAAAATTATTTTATGAGTAAAAATCAACTGATTTTCTTAACGATTTCTTATAAGCATAATGTCAATGTTCAGATGCAAATGGTAGGAAATAGGTATTATTATGAGTGTTTATCAGAGACAAGCAATTTTTACTTTCTGGATAACCTACAAAAGTTATGTGTATATGAAATTTAAAAGAATAAAATCATCACAGTACAAAATCCGTGTAAGAAACTGGAACCTATAGATGTAATGCAATCTCCACTTCGGCAACGTCCTTCTTTTCAAGAAATGGGATAACGGACTCCGTGAAAAAAAAGTGTTGCTCTCAATATACCAGTGATTAAAAAATGGTTGAAGCAATGAAGACCTTTTAATAAATGGGTTTAGCAATTCATGCTAACAAAAAAACGATTGCAAAAAGAAACACTTTTTTGGTCTCCTTACTCCGGTCTATACACGAGTTTTGACAGAACCAAGAAATATGCCGTTTGGAAATACTCTACATACTTCACACAAAGTCCAACCGTAGACAAATTCTACAAATCAGGTTTTAGACCATCTAATGTTTGACTTTTGCAGACAGATAAATTTATAGATGATGACTCTTATTAGAAACATATCAATTACAAATTGTAATTGGTAACGAATTGCTCTTATTATTACCTCGTGCTTGGATGGGAAAGAAAATCCATCATATTACTTATTCTTTGTAATAAAGTACATAAATTAAAGATTCAATTCTTTACAACTTAAAACCAAACTCCTTATATACAGGGTGTAACTGAAAGACGTGGCCAAACTTTAAGAGCGTAATATATGGATTGAAAAAATGAAAAAAGTTTTTATAAACATGGTTCCGGAAATCTTTCCTAAGGGAGATACAGCCCTTTGAAATGTAGTAAGGATTTACAGTTTTTATTTTATAACAAAAGAACGGTGGTGTCGAAATGAACAAAAGTAACCACTCTAGATGTACTTTTCATTGTGATTACATTGGTGTAAATTTTATTTTGATAGGATGTTAGGAAGGGGTAGTTTGTCTAAGGCTGGAAGTATATTGCACCCCAAATTTATTATTTTGGGTCTTTTTGTAAATTTAATACCAAGTTTAGCATCTTTCGGGTTTTATACGCACTCTAGTTCTACATCTTGTTTTTATACAGTTCGACTATCCCTGCTACCAAATCTTCGCTTACCCCCTTCTGCCTCATCACTTTCCACATCAGCTCTCTATCCACATTGTCGAACGCTGCCTTAATATCTAAAACAAGGCATACATTCTTTCTGCGTCCTTTCATATCTCTATATTAACCATGTGTTTCAAGACATAAATATTATCTATTGTACCTCTGTGTTTATTAAAGCCTGCCTGCCAATCTGGTATTAACTTCCTCTCTTCTATTTCCTTCTCCAATCTGCTTCTTAATATTTCTCTATATATTTTGTACCCCACATTTGTGAGACTTACCCGCCTGTAGTTTTCATTCTGCTTTTTATCCCCTCCTTTATATATTGGACATATTATCGCCTCTTTCCATTTTTCAGAAACACCTCCTTTTTTCCATATCTTTTCAAACACCTTCCTTATTCTTTCTTTCATTTTATCACCTATATATTTTCACTGCTTCAAGAATAGGAATGCTGTAGTATCAGCATTTTCAAAAATCTAGATTTGCTTCCAAAATTAATAAACAAATATTTATGAAATAATTAATAGAAAGACAGAGAATAACTAGAGGTAACAACTGGAATGAAAGTTTGTCTTTGAAAAAAATTCAAAGTAAAAAACTTTATTAATTGAAAGTCTAAAAAAGAAGAGCATGTGATGACAATCAGCTTGATGGTATTGTTTAACTGGTATGACAAATAAAAAGATTATAAATGATCATAATTCAAATGCATTTTCGGTCGTGTTTCATTAACACGAGACGACACTAGATGTTGCAACACTTATTGCTTGATAAAAATGAATAAGTTTATAACTTGTGCGATAAATAGACTTTATCAAAACTAATTTATCTGCCGAGAAAAAATTGTCTCCGATAACTCGATAGGTACAGTATTTTATCTTACACCAGCAGTTTTTGATGCATTAGTAAATAAAATAGGCTTTTATTCACTTATGACTAAA
Source organism: Abscondita cerata (assembly GCA_030710515.1). Taxonomy (NCBI): domain Eukaryota; kingdom Metazoa; phylum Arthropoda; class Insecta; order Coleoptera; family Lampyridae; genus Abscondita; species Abscondita cerata. The sequence goes on from JALBCR010001928.1 coordinate 114,728, forward strand.
ATGTTTTAAAAGGCAAATATTTCTGTATTTATGTAAATAATCTTGACAACGAAATCTGCGTAACCATGACAAAATTACAAATTACTTGAAAATTTTGCTTTTTCGCAAAAATAACTTACGAGTCCGTTACGAATTACAAAAACTACTGGTGTAAGATAAAACGTCGTATATCACACGCGAGAGAAATGTCATTATAAAGCTCGTGAGAATTTTTGTCCAAAATTCTCACACGCATTTATAATGATGCATTTCTCACTTATAATATAATGTACTATTTATTTTTAATATTGCCTTTATTTCCCCTACATGATAGTTTCAATATAACAAAGAAGTGACTTATAATATTTTAGATGTGAAAATTTTAAAAGCGGCAAATATTTATTTTAATGAAGCAAATCAAACACATTTTATGCACCGAAGTGGTTATTGTATGTTTCATAACGTAAAAATATTTATTTTTCAATTTACTGTAACACGCGTTTAAATTATTTTTATGAATTGACATTCATCTTACTTATAAATAATGCAAGTATTACAATTCGTATGTGTTTGCTTTCGACGACTTCTTATTTTTGCAAAAGCTCCTTTTATTTTGTGTTGTTTTTTTTTCAACAATAATATATTTTTGATGAAAAATATTAATTCTGCTCATATTTATAGTCGGTTCTTTTACGAGAGAGTAATAAATAAACGCATTCGACAGGTTGAAGTGGTGCACCAAAGAACTAAATGGAACAAAGAAGTAAGGGGGAATATAATTTATTTATCATGAATAAGCGATTTCTTGACAGCAAACATATTGTGGTTTACACATCTTTCCTGTTTGTTTTAAAGCGACGCTTTCTCAAAACAATCTAAGAAACATATTTATTTGTGAGTGTAACCACATATTCTTTATCGGTGCAAAATTGCCTGTTGTAGATTTACAGTTGCTAACAAACACCTAGAATTGTATGATAGCCGTTTTCTTCTTTTGGAACTCTTCAGAACTTCAGGAGTGAGTGAGAGTCGCCCAAAAGTGGATGATTTACAAGTAAGTTTTTTCAGGCAACGCTTAGTTAGCATTAATGATTTCGGCATTAATGATCAAAAAATCGACTTCTTGTAAACTACTTACACTATCTTTTGGCCAATTTGTTAAAGCTAATACATTACTATTCGGGTGTGCTACGATAACACAAAGTTGTTGCGCTAGATGTTGCACCACACTTATTAATAATCAATTAATGACGTTGCACAATCCTCACTAATTGAGTATGATTTTGGTCATCATATACTATACAAAAATCTAACGGTTATATTCCAGCAAATTCTTTTTTTTAGATTTTCAATAAGTATCGAAAGAACCAGAATAAACCCTTCATTTAACTTATATGTTACGTAAATAGATACTTTAACAGTATCGACCTGCGTAAAATTTTTTTTGGTTCGGTTATTTATTTTCAAAACTCATTTTTTTTAGTATTCACCCGGTAACAGAGTGAAGAAAAATTCGAGACTACTTTCAATTACCACTAAATCATCTTCACACCTATTTTATTGTGAAATTAAAGTCACATGCAAATACAGTGACTATAAATACCTCACCAAATTAAATAAAGTAATGTTTGTTTTAATCAAAAAATATGAAGGATGAAAATGGTATACCCATTATGAAACATACCCAATCTACAGATGTCTAAAAATGCAGTAATCTTTAAAAAGATTATAGATAATTTATGTTTTAAATATTCACAAATGTTATTTATAATAGTTAAATCATTTTCAAGATTTATTCGTGGGTTGATAATAAGTATGTAACTAATAGTTGAATTGTATTTCGCATATCCGCGAAATTTTATCTACAACTTTTACTTGAACTTTTTTTTAAAAAATAAAATGAAATTTTTATTAATTCTAATCGATGCGAACGCGAAACTGGATGTTGAAGAAGAGGGTAAGAAAACCTGTACTGAGAGCTTTATCCTACCTTAAGAGTTATGCTTTCTTACACAGTTGGGAGTATTTAAACGAGTGTTGGTCATTACTGAATTTCGTAATTTGATTTTCCTAATTACTTCGCGGTGAAATTTTCAAACTTTTTTACGGTCTTACGTAACATTATAAAAAACTGTTATTAAATGTTTTTTTTCTATAACGTGTTGGTTTTACTTTTTGCCACTGCACAGTATGTATACGCTGTTACACGTTTATTTTATTAGTATTATGGCAATGTGATTTCTGCGCCAATTTTTTTATTAATCGTTTTATTTAATTCCTCAACCTCAACACCTACCTACACGTATTTCCCTATAATTTTAATATTTAATACGGTGAGATTGTTTTTGATAGAAAAGAAGTTATGCAGCTAGGTAGAGGTTTTGTTTATATTACCAAAGCATTCTTTAATTTTTCTACAACTTTGTTATATGTTTTATTGTTGGATTTATCTTGAGTTAGCAAGTGTATTAATAGTTCTTAGTGTTACCACCTAAACAAATAAAAAAATTAATTTCTTGGTCTTTTCCTGTCAACACTTTGGTTTTGAAATAATTGTTGAATCATTTAATGTAGATTGAAATTGAATCTCATTTATGTACTTTTACGCTTTCGTTGTACTAGGAATAATTTGTTGTTGTATGTGACGTGTTTTGTTTATTAATACTTTATTGAATAGACAAAACTTTTTTTTAAAATAAGGGGAGTGAATCATAACCGCTCCACTTACACTGTAAATGGCATTAGATTAATTTTTTAGACAATTTTGTGGGAAATTAAATTTTTTAAATCAAGGATATATGGAGTAATAACTTCGGGGTTGTTTTGTGTGTAAATAAATAGAGTACACACTTTGTTGATGAAAAAACTATATTTTGATGTTGGATAACGGACAAATTTTTTAAAATGAGTGGCGGCACTGCATTTACCAAATTCGAAATCTAAAAGTGGTTCACATCAAATGCGCCTGTATTGTTTTACCAACACCATAATTGTGTTGATCTTGATCGAATTTTAATTTGAATGAAATGACATAGGTACTAAAGAACTGACTGAATAGGCATTTTAACAAATTAGAAGTCAGTGTTATTTAATTAATAAAATTAATCTTTTAAAAAACTAAATTAATATTGCAACACAATAGTTTTTGTCTAATCATTATGTAGATAGATACAACTATGAATAATTTGTTTCCTTATGTTACACTAATGAATAAAGTTCTTGAAATTTGTGAAACACGCCCTGAAGACAAAAACTATTAATAAAACAATACCTTGTTATTAATAGCATTGTTGTACAAACTCATTAAACTTTATTAACGTTAAAAAACTTTTGTATGCATTGTTTACCTTTACAAGTAACTGTACATGCATAAACATCAATAAAGACCTTCTCATTATATTATAATTCTGATATATTGCGTTCTAAATATACGTCTTAATGAATACGTTGTTTGTTGGTAAGTAACTACATTATTCTTAACAATAGACATTTTTGTAAAAAATAATTAAATCAATTTTCTAATTTAATTCGGCCCATGACTAAACATTTAATATTCTAATATTAAATAAATTTATTATAGAGTACGTTTTTTGTAAAAATTAAATTTGGAAAATATAATCTAACTATTTGATCATAAATTTGTGATTATTTCTGTTTCGTTTGTATAATATTTTGTTCTCAAAGATTTTCGCTAAAGCTTACAGTTTTGTACAATGTAAATAATAACGATTGAAAAGAATAGGATTATACTTTGTTTGTTAAATAATATTTAACGATCTTTGTAATTATAATTAATTTTATTTTCAATAAAATTTAATTTATAACAAAAATAGGTTTATGATTGGGGAAAAATAATTAACAATCAAAATATAATATAGTTGACCATGTTTCAAATACATTTGCAATTAATCATACAAAAATACGAATGTATTTGTTTTAGAAAATAATTATGTTTGCTTTTAATTACTATTCTGCGCGAACATAGTTGGGGTAATCGATTACATTCGAAATCCAGTCAGTGTAAAATAAAATTATTTTACTGTTGTTACTAATATTGTGTTCATTGTTTGATCCTTTCTTAAATTTTAAATCAAACCAAATTAATTATTTTATGACTAATTCTATAGATTGAATTGTATGTAATTTAATTATCACCAGTTGTTTTAAATTGATAGGCAGAATTATGCTAACTCGAAACTATTAAACTATACAAAAGGTATAATCATGAAATGTTCTGGTTCATCTATTTAATCCTGCGTCCAACCCTTATTGCTTTGTGACAATGTTAAAAGCGCCTATTTACTGACACGAGAAAATTAACCATAAGAAAACCTTGTTTGAAATAATTAATTGAGTAAATAAGCAAAAACCACACGTAAAATGAAACCCAATTATTATAATAAATAAATTACATTTTATTCTATGATATGAAATTGTAAGATTCAAGCCCGATTGTAGTAGTTTTAATTATTTGTAAAAGTATCATAAATTATTGGAATAGTTTAGTTGTTGGAAAGCAACATGTGTTTGTAAAATAATGTTTCTAATACGACCGAAACAGACTTTGTGTGACAAATCAATGTTATTTCTAATTGGTGTAAGAAATTATCGATTACAACTGTTAGCCTCAACAACTAGAACTTAATTGGAATTTAAGCAACAAAATCAATTGCTATAATATCATTTTTGTAATGACAGATTTATTCTTGAATAACAAATGGTTTTTCTTGCACTATATTTCTGTATACTTAATTTTAGTTCATTTGTACAGGGTGTGCAAATATGCGAGGATTCCGGCAACATGTCTGAAACTATTTTTCCTTCAATCTCTGAAAAAAAAAACATTTTTGGTAAAAGTAAACAAGAGAAATTGCTGGAAATTATTTTAAGTTTTAAAACGACCGTAACTACAAAAAAAATAATTCATTTTTTGACAAAATGATTTGGGCTTTTGCGGCCTAGTGTTGTTTAGATTCGAAACCAAAGGCCGTCGTTTATTGAAATGTCCTCTAACGATTCAGTTCTTTCCATCTCCGATGTTGGATGTAGACTGATGAGTTCGGATTTATAAGCCCTGCTCCTTTTAGACCAGTATAAATACAACCTGCGAAGCCTTACTCATCAGTCTACATCCAAAATCGGAGATAGAAGGACGTCTGAAGATGCTGATCACTCGGGTTAGTGAAACATTAGTATGAAATTTCAATCAACGACGGCCTTTGGACCCGAATCTATACTATAACACTAGTCCAGTCAACTTTCTTCTAGAATGTCCACGACAAGGCACAATTTTAAAATAGCCGTTTTAAAGGATATCTAATTTTGCATATTTTTATATTAAGTAGGAAACTCGTAAATAATAACTTTTAAAGAACGATGTAACTTTTATACCTTTTGTTCGAATTTGTCGAACTTGGTTTTCTTTGAAAGAGATTTTAGTTCTAATTTAAACCATATTTTAAGTTTCACACTTATGTGTAAATTAAAACTTCTGTAAGTTTTCTTTAGTCAAATTTTACCCTGCTGCAGGTAAAGAAAATCTTATGTATGATGGATATTTTCTCAGCTTGCACATATCTTGTCAACCCAACAAAATATCTTTTTTAAATCGCAGTTTTACAGAATACTTAATCCGAAGTCTATCTTACCATAGAATCTATATAATAATTACTAAAGATTTTTGGGACTGTAAACGCTAAGGCTTTTGTTTCTGGGTTAATCCAGACAAATGTGGTATCATTCAACTCGCAATTAAATGGGGAAGTGTCTAAAGGGTAGTACATTTCAAAATTTATAATTGTCTATTTTTAAACTCAGGTCAAAGTTGAAAATTGGCTATATTGTACCATTTGGTAGACAAAACTCAAAAACTACGCATCCAAAATGCTTCATATTTGAAATATAATTACGTTATAACTTAAGAAAAGTATTAACGTGTATTTAAAAAAAATATCTAATGGGAGGTCAAATAAGGTCAAAGGTTACTACGCATCCAAAATGCTTCATATTTGAAATATAATTACGTTATAACTTAAGAAAAGTATTAACGTGTATTTAAAAAAAAATATCTAATGGGAGGTCAAATAAGGTCAAAGGTTACTACGCATCCAAAATGCTTCATATTTGAAATATAATTACGTTATAACTTAAGAAAAGTATTAACGTGTATTTAAAAAAAATATCTAATGGGAGGTCAAATAAGGTCAAAGGTTACTACGCATCCAAAATGCTTCATATTTGAAATATAATTACGTTATAACTTAAGAAAAGTATTAACGTGTATTTAAAAAAATATCTAATGGGAGGTCAAATAAGGTCAAAGGTTACTACGCATCCAAAATGCTTCATATTTGAAATATAATTACGTTATAACTTAAGAAAAGTATTAACGTGTATTTAAAAAAAAATATCTAATGGGAGGTCAAATAAGGTCAAAGGTTACTACGCATCCAAAATGCTTCATATTTGAAATATAATTACGTTATAACTTAAGAAAAGTATTAACGTGTATTTAAAAAAAAAATATCTAATGGGAGGTCAAATAAGGTCAAAGGTTACTACGCATCCAAAATGCTTCATATTTGAAATATAATTACGTTACAACTTAAGAAAAGTATTAACGTGTATTTAAAAAAATATCTAATGGGAGGTCAAATAAGGTCAAAGGTTACTACGCATCCAAAATGCTTCATATTTGAAATATAATTACGTTATAACTTAAGAAAAGTATTAACGTGTATTTAAAAAAAAATATCTAATGGGAGGTCAAATAAGGTCAAAGGTTACTACGCATCCAAAATGCTTCATATTTGAAATATAATTACGTTATAACTTAAGAAAAGTATTAACGTGTATTTAAAAAAAATATCTAATGGGAGGTCAAATAAGGTCAAAGGTTACTACGCATCCAAAATGCTTCATATTTGAAATATAATTACGTTATAACTTAAGAAAGTATTAACGTGTATTTAAAAAAAATATCTAATGGGAGGTCAAATAAGGTCAAAGGTTACTACGCATCCAAAATGCTTCATATTTGAAATATAATTACGTTATAACTTAAGAAAAGTATTAACGTGTATTTAAAAAAAAATATCTAATGGGAGGTCAAATAAGGTCAAAGGTTACTGTTCGGACATAACGTATGTATGGCACATGTATTATGTATAATTCGTATATGCTGAAAAAAAGTAATGGAGGACGGAAGCTTTACAACTAGAAATATTGTTTATCGTGAAGTTTTATGTTAATATTATTATGCTGTGTCAATTTTTTATAACTACTATCTCTGTAAATAAATTAGTTTGTATGCAATACAAACGGGTTTGCTAGTTTGATATTATTCTTTGATTTGTATACAGTGGTTTTCATATCTTCAGGCACCCTTTTTGAAAGAAAGTAGGAATCCTATCACCATTTGTTTCGGCTACGGCATGATTTGATCTCTATTTACTTACTTAGTTTTTTTGAGAATAAATCGAAAACTGATAAAGATATCAAACTGCGGTTTTCACTGAGAGATACTGAGAGAGAGATTGTTTTTATTAGAATTGTATTAGAATTGAAAATTGTATACCTTTGTATTGGATTTTTTAAGATAATCGAAGAAACGACATAATTCGAAAATACGTCCCTTTGTGGACACTATAGGAAAACAATCGTTGCGCCTTCTTCTGGCATTTCAGTAATTTCTTATTTTCACTTCCGTTTAAAATGTATTAGAAATACATTATTAAGCCGGGGTCAAAAAACGGCATTTAAGATCAAAAAAAACTAATTATTTGTTTTTTAAAGGTGTTGAAAATAAAACATTTAAATAACCGATTTCTAAAATTTTGCATAATTCACCTTAAAATTCGGGAAGTACCGTAAAGACAGTTTAACAACGAACTCATGCCGTTAAAAAAATATCAACGCGTAAATATACCCAACTGTTTAGATGTAGTTAAGACGTATATATCTCTTTTTATACCCGTTTTCTTGACCCAAATGACGCGCTCTCCCTCTTGAATATTTATTAAACCAATTCTCGAAAAAGGGGAGAAAGAATAAGTTGTACAAATAGAAGTTATGGATAATACAATTTTCAACAACTTTCTTGTTATATCTTCTTTTGTATAATTAATATTCTTAGAGATATTGTTAAACAAATTAGTATCACGTGATTGAAATAACTCAGTAATTACTTATCGTATCAATAAATAGTTTAAACAAAAGTTGAATATAATTAAATTATAAACTTTTATTTGAACAAAAAATGTGTGAAATTAATATTTTTGTAAATATGTAATGGCAAAATCTGTGTAGGTTAACGGACCTTTTCATAACTAGACTGATAATGCACTAATTACATCTGAGATATTATAAATAACACCATCGGACCAGTGGTATTTACATATCCACCAACGGCCCCAGACATTTTTTTTGCTAACTAACTCTAAATCGTCGGAAAAAGTCAAAAAAAGGAGTGTCAAAATTTTCGGTTTGAAATCGCCGCATAGCTACCATTTTATTTATAAGATGTAGTGTTAAATATAGTTTAGCACTGTCCTGGAAACATGAAACGTTCTTTATAATTAAAAATAAATTTAATAGATGCAGAATTCATGAACGATATCATTCATTCATTTTCCATAATAAAGTCACAATCATCCACCACCATCTTATTGAGAACGTTTAAGATAAGAATAGGATATAATTGTAATCTAGGAAATAGTAGGATAACAATGTTGGTTAAAGTAGGAAAAAGTATAATTTAAACAGTTTCCGCGTGAAATAATTTGAATCACGAACGTCGCACCTACATATAAGTGTTTCGCCTTATTGAGGCTTCTTAGTGTAGAACTGATCGAATTTATAGCTGGCATTTCTACATATTGTTTTCTATTTGTTGAATGAAATACTGCTAACTTTCCTTCAGGTGGCAACAACGCTATCCCTTGCTTCTTCATAATGTTGCAAAACTATATTTCATCAAATTCAACATTAAAAAAAATAATTTTTTGCTGTTAGTTTTTATTTGAAATTACAATTAAAATTACGTGACAATTAGGTACATCATAACAATTATATTTGTGCCATACAGTAAATTTCTATATTTTTATCATATATAATTGTAATTCTTCTATGTGTTTAACTGAATCCAAATGCATTAATTTCATCGCGTTCATTCAGTGTCCATCATTGACATCTTAATTCTTCGGTAAGTTTCTAGAATTAGATAAATTAATTTATAAGGTTATTGCTAATTTATCATGAGATGCAACAGCTCTAGTCATTTTTGTTACTAGTATAACATAATTATTTTTACTGTATGGCACTGCATAAATTGTTATGATGTACCTAATTGTCACATAATTTTAATTGTATTTTTCTTTTTAACAATAAAATAGATACCTTGAAAAAGGTTCCACATACTAGCAACCGAAACGTCGGATAAGAAGCAAATTGAACGTCTATCAATTAGAATCTTTTGCACTGAAATGAATGTTTTGAATCAGTATTCAACATATTTAAATTAGCAATGAAGAATTTGTGATATAATATGGAGAAATCGTTCTTGAAAAAGTTTTGTTTTTGGTTTTTTCCATTATTAACAACTTTTTTCACATTAACATTATGATTCTTTGTAGGGGTTTTAATAAAACTAAAAATGCAATTTTAAAAAATCAAATTTAGGTTAATCAACTTTTCTGATGACAGCATTTTTCAAATTAAAATTAAATTAAATTTATTTTCCTTAAAAAAATTGTAATTTATTGAAGATATAAAAATACACATGTTCTATAAATTTCATCAAAATCGAATTAGTTTTGTGGAAAACATTGGTTTTTGGCTTTTTCTCAGTAGTTGTGAAGTTGTTGCTTTTGTGCTTAACTTTTTTCTATAGAAGGTCTACTTATATCGGAAATCGTAAAAAAAAACCAACGATGACAATTAAAAACACTTCTTTTCCACTTCTTCCGGTAATTTGTTAAGATCCAATCTATTTCTCAACTTTTATATACAATAATTTCCGACTCCATAATATTGCAAATTTTTTTTTCTTATTAGGACTTTGCTCTACAGATCTAATTGGGTAGTTTTTAAATAAACAATTTAATGAACTAATAAGCGCATGTTTGTAATAAAGCTTTCCGAAAATGGAAGTGAACATTTGTAATAATTGTGGAATTATTTTTATATTGCGTAAATTTCTTACATTTTTAAAGTTCAGCTAGCTTAATTTAATAATTTTCTCGCTTTTAAGATGAAAATTACAAACGTGATTTCACTGCAAAGGAAATAGTTTTCGGTTTAATTGTGGAATTTCGTTTTAATTAACGGTAAATTAATCTTTAGGTATAAATTGATTAATAAGGGTCGAGTTGTGCACCTTGAAGCCTCTCGAAGTGTAACGCAATTAAATTTAATTTGGTTTTACAATAAATAGCATTTTTACCTAATTAATTACGCAAAACTTTTCTATACAAATTTGAGCACGTGTAATTCTTAATGCTTGGTATCGTAAACTATTTCATCTCACCATTTATATTTGAAGGTTTATAAATTTTCTCATATCGGTTACGTTTTCATTTTTATGAAGGAATTTATTCAGCGTCCGTTTCAATTAAATGCCAAACTTCTATTCGCGTTCGAAAAAGTAAAGATTTATGACCGAAGCTGTAGAAAGATAGTAAGAAATGAATATTTATAGAATATATGCGAAAGTATTCTACGAAAATTGTAATGGAAAAGTTTTTTTATTGTTTCTGTCAAGGGAACGCCAGTAAAATATATAAAAACAAAACTTGAACATAATGCATTTTCTTTTAGAATACATTATACGTTTAGGTCTCGTTTTAAAAAAATTCTGTACGGGTACAAATGGATGTAGTAAAAAAATATATGATACATAAAATTAACGTATTCTAGGTGTTCTACATACTTTAATATGTATGTAGGATACGTAAATAATATACGCTTAGTGGTTGATCTCGTACTTTTATGTGTCGTTTATAAGATATTATGTTTTGCATTATACCTTTATATTTTCATTTTAAGAAATACTAGTTTAAGCATGTTTAAACGTAATATTATTATTATATTTCACTATATACCGGATGTAAACGGAATTCGGCTTTATTGAATTGCGCCTGGATTATAGATTATTACCTAAGCTGTGTCCCTTGTTTGAAGAACACTAATGTATGATAAATTTGGTCCTACTAATTACATCGTTATTTATAGACTTTGCTAAGTTAATATTACCTTTATGAAAACAGAAAGACAATACTAAAAATTGCATACGAAATTATAATTCTAACTCCAACTAAAGACGTGAATTTGTTATGGTTTTCATTGAATGCTATATCAAAACACTTGTGTTAATGTTATTCATTATTACAAAACGGTAATATACATATCAAATAGTTCAAACTATCTAAACTGAAAAATGAAATACTTATCGAATATTTGAAGTCATTTTACCTTGTGCGTTGATAGATTATAGATTCATGTTTATTAAATTGTTTAAGAATAGTTATACTATACAAAAAGTTTTGCTGAATGTGAACTCATTTTAATAAAACACATAATTTATTAATGTTTTTATTTTTTTATTTCAGGTGAGTTTTTTGTGTATACAGTACCTACCAAGAAAAAACCACTGGAACTGTAAGTACTTTTAATGTATCCGTTTTTATATACCTACAACATAAAATATTTTAATTTTCCGTTTCTTTCCGTTTTATCACCTTAGGAAAAGGGCATTTATATAGAAAACTATACCAATTTTTAAATTTGAATCTAAAATGTTTTACACCGATGGACTAAAAGTTTCGGTAAATATCGATTTTTCTAAGTTTTAAAAAGGAAAATTGGGAAAAAACTCAACTGTAGGACAAACTAGATGTATGGTAATACATATTGTATATATGAACACTATAGTATATTAAATATTAAGAACGGTAACACGGTTTACCGATCGAAGACAATTGTCTTAAATCGGTATGTCCTTAACGCTCGCAATGCTTATAACGTTTTTGCACGATAGAACGTTTTTTCTTTATGAACATACATTTATTTGAATAAAAAGTGTTGTCATGGTATTTTATAGAGATATCGGGATCGTAAATTTTTGATCATTGTTAACAATAGATGCAATTGATATTACTTAGAAACAAATTTGTTTACTGTGAAAAAAATATACCTATGAAAAAGTAGCTGTCAATAGAATTGCAAGTTATTTCTGCATAAAAATGAGCGACATGGAGTCAGATAGGAGCAAGTCCTGTCAACAAAAGTACGAAGGAACCCAGCTCAAGTACTTTAGTACTGCTAAATTCAGCAACAGTTCTGGTAAACTCAAATATCAGAGAAGTAAGAAAAACCACAGGAATCATGTTGAATTCTTCAACAGTTTCTGTAAATCCAAACACAAAGGAATTTAGTGGAATTGCATTTAATAATTGCACGAAGTGTACCTTTATTTTAATTTTAAAGGATTTTGGTAATAAAAGGTAGTTAATTAATTGGACTCTCTCTTTTTACTTACATTTCTAGAATGGTAAAGTAAATTACTTACCGTTTTTTTATCTTAGAAACCAAAACACAACTTACTAATCTCCCAAGAAACACGGTAACAATACAAATTTGTTCTATTGTGCAAAAAAAAATAAAAGATTGAACTGATATGACAAGCGAGATGATAAGAGACATAACAAGAAAATAAATGTTATTTATTATTAAGTAATAACGTTAACGTACAGTTGTTAATGCCATTATGAGAAAAGCTTAAATTAAACTTTCTGCAGATTATTTTGTTACGTATAGTACAAAATGGAACATGAAGTTTAATTAGTGATAAAAGGTAAAAATAATCAATTAGATAATGAAGTAGTAGTAGTGAGAAAAATAATACTATAGTTTGATTTTGACTCTTTGCAGTCTGGTCGCCACTCAAAGCGTATGAATTAAGATTTAAACATACATAAACGTATTTCGTTATTTAATTACTTACTTCTGAGAAGTAGCTTAGCATCTACCTCTATTTACTAGATGTATATCTGCGTTGATGTAAACATTGAAAGTCAAACCTTAACAAACGTGTTTCGTGTGAGTTAAGTTCCATCAATTTTAAAAACTAGATATTTCAAAAAATATGTTTTGAACATTTTTAACAAAGGCGATATGGTTACTTTGTGTGGGATATCATATTAATGAACAATAATTGAGTTTGGAACGCACCAGTGTAGGGTACAAAGTTTTATCATAATAATAATAATAATAATAATAATAATAATAATAATAATAATAATAATAATAATAATAAGGCAGAGGGTGCTAGCTAAGACTTGCTGGCACTTTGGGTATGACGACCCCACCTACCTCAGTTAGGGTGCCTCAACCTAAACGAGGTGGTAGTCTCTGCCTTAAAGGGGCCGCGGAGTTTCCACCGACCGGATCAATTGAGTGGGGCGTATGAGAGATCTGCGGAAGCGGCGTCTGCCTCTAGAAGAGCGGCCGCCCGACAGCGTCTGACTCCAGAGGGGCGGCTGAAAATTTCGGGGGTCCCCGGCCTGCGCAGTAGGTTAAAATTGTATACCATTAAACCATGATGAGTAGTAGAATATTACGGAATAGATTAAAGTCGCTGCCTGGGGATCGCCAGGGCAAGTCTGGAGCCGGCGCTGGACGTGACAGTGAGCGGGACATCGGTGGCAGGAGGTTGACGAGGCGGACACCTGTCGCACAACAAACTACAGCCCAATTGAACCAACGGGACGTGGAAACAATAAATGGGGTTGAAGAACAAAACACCGCTCTGCCTGCCAGTTCGCCCCCAACAAGGAGGGCTGCTCGTAGGAGAGGCTGCACTGGACGAATAAGATGGACACGAGAAATGAATATAGCTGTTGTTCGTGCTTTCTATCGCGTCAACAAGTGTAGCGATAATCCACTCCCTGGATGGAGACACGCCCTTCATACCGAGTTTACAAGGGCTCATCCGGATCTTAACCTATCAGAACAGAACCTAGTGGATAGGAAGAGTGTCATCATAAGGAAAAAGTACTTAACGGAAACTGAAATTGATCAAATTAAACGGGAAGTTGGCTACGAGATTCAACAACAAGATATGTTTGATCAAATAGAACCAAATGGAATAGAAATTCACCCGACCCCACAACAACATATCGGTGATCAAACAGAACCGACTGGTGCGGAAGTTTGTGTAAGCAATGTACCCATTGAAACTGAACAGGCAGAGGAGAATAATGCCGCGTTGGATAAATTTCTTAGTTTGTTGGCTTTCTATGAAGGTACAGATCCACTCAAAAGACCAGAGATACCAATTTTGCATAATGCCCACCGTGCACAATCAATTCTTACAAGCGTTAATAAGGCTCTTGAGAAATATCTTAATATAAACAGAAGTATTGACGAAATTCATTTGGCTTTGTACTGTGCTGCTGTTACTGCCATTGAGCTAAATGGACAAAAACCTACACCATAGAATCAAAAGACCAGAACAAGAATAAAAAAAACCAGCTTGGAAAATACGCCTCGAGCAGGGCGTAGATAGACTGAGGGCAGATATGGATATTATATTTGAATTCTTGAAAAACAACAAGTCTAAGAAGGTGTTAAGGAAAACAAGAGAAATCGCCAGAAGAGCTAAAATCCCTGAAAAGGATCCAGAATATAATAATAAGCTTATTGACCTCCAAGATCGATTTAGGCAAAAGCTAAAGCCAAAGGCTCAAGATTAAGACGATATAACGAACTATCGCAAAGAAAAGAACAAAATAGAGAGTATCATACTAATCAGAAGAAGTTTTTCAGAAAACTAGAGCAAGGCGACGATGACACTGATATCAAAATAGGACATAATGAACTCAGTCAGTTTAAAAATTTCTGGAAATCTATATGGGGAAGAGCAGACCCGTACAATCAGGAAGCTGAATGGATTGGAAGTATAGAGAGAGCTAACGCGCAAATACCGCGTATGAATCTCCTAGAATTCACCAAGGAAGACATAGTAAAGGCAGTAAAAGATCACAAAACTGGAAAGCGCCAGGACCAGATAGACTTCAAAATTTCTGGATCAAGTACTTTAGCGCCACGCACGAGAGACTCGCTTATTGCTTTACGCAGGCGCTTCACGACCCAAATCAAATACCTACCTTCTTATGCCAGGGCAATACTTTCTTACTATATAAAAGGGCGATACCGCACAACCTCAAAATTATAGACCAATAACATGCTTATCAGTAGTATACAAATTATTTACTTCGGTAATTAATGAAAAATATACCAGCATTGCAGTGTTAACCAAATTTTCTCGGAGGAACAGAAAGGATGCATAAAAGGGACGCTGGGCTGTAAGGATCAGCTAACCATAGATTCAGTAATCTTAAAACAAGTCCAGAAAATGAAACGAAATTTAAATATATGTTACATCGATTACAGAAAAGCATATGATTCTGTTCCCCCGACTGGTTAATAAAAGTCCTCGAAATATATCAAATATGCCCACGCATAATAGCTGTCCTGAAACACCTAATGACGTCATGGAAATCAACTATGTGGGTTTCAAGGGAAAACATAGGAACTGTGGACATAAATAGGGGAATCTCAGAAGCAAATGTCGAATATCTCATCTACTGTACATGGACGATCTAAAGATGTACAGCGAGTCACGAGAGAAAATGCAGTCACTGATCAAGACTGTAAAAACCTTTAGTGACGATATCCGAATGTCATTTGGGCTTGATAAATGCGCCGTTATAAACATCAAAAAAGGGAATATTGAGAACAATCCACAGAGCATGGGCGATATTGATCAACTACCTCTTCATGAAACCTACCGTTACCTTGGTACCCCTCAAAACCAACGACTTGACCATGCCGAGCTTAAAAGAGAGCTCACTGAGAGGTATAAGAAAAGATTAACTAAGCTACTTAACACTAAGCTTTCAGGCGGTAATTTGTGTTCGGCAATAAATACCTGGGCCGTCCCGGTATTGACGTATTCATTTGGAATTGTGAAGTGGTCCGACACTGATCTTGATGAACTAGATAGAACAACAAGGCGATTACTAACAAAATTTAGGAGCCTGCACCCAAACTCCTCAGTGAGAAGGTTGTACTTGCCGAGAAGTGAAGGTGGAAGAGGATTGCTTAATATTAAGTATCTGTGCTTAAATCAAGAAAATAACATGAGACGTTACTTCCATTCAACTAACAGCGATTTGATGCAGTTAGTGGTTCAATCAGATAAGGGTTTTACTCCACTGAATCTTGCACAGCGTATGCGGCAAGATGAACTACCAACAAGAACTGAAAATATTAACGCTTGGCAAGAACAATCGATGCATGGTAGATACCCCAAACTGATAAAAATGGATAACGTAGATAAATTATCATCGCTTAGGTGGCTTCGTGATCCACAGTTATACCCGGAGACAGAAGGCTTCCTTATTGCAATACAGGACCGGGTAATTCGAACACGTAATTACGAAAAACATTGTTTAAAGCTAAATATAGAAGATAAATGTAGAAAATGTGGAGCTGTCGGAGAAACCATCGAACATATCACAGCAGGGTGTCCAGCTCTAGCTGATAAGGCATACCTTGGCCGGCACAACCAACTAGCCAAAATAATCCACCAACAACTTGCACTTAAACATGGACTTCTAGAAACTACACCCCTCCTTACTATAAATATGAGCCGATGCCAATTCTTGAAACACCGGACCACTTATTATATTGGGACAGAGTCATAACAACTGATAGAACAGTTGACTATAACAGACCGGATATTGTGTTTATTGATAAGAAAGAAGCAACAGGCACCATTATTGACATCGCGGTACCTTCTTCACACAATATTATGAAGACTGAACAAGAGAAAGTCACAAAATATGAAAATTTGGCGTATGACCTAAAAGGCAATGGAAACTGAGAAATGTGACAATTCTTCCTTTTGTGATCTCGGTTGAGGGTATCCTAAGCAAAGGTTTCCTGAATAACTTAAATAACATCGGACTACCCAATAAAATCGTTAATGTGGGGCAGCGTGCCATAATACTGCAAACTTGCCACATAGTCCGAAAATTTTTAGGCTAGCAAGAGGAGTTGAATTACTTTCTTACTAGTAATAAAACCGTAACCAACATTAAAAGTTGAAATAAGGGAATAATAATAATAATATTTAATTTGCTATAATGCATCGTTGTATAAAAAAATGTAACAAGAGCATAAAACAATTGTCAGTAAGTACAAAACATAAGTAATAGATACATGTATATACAGGGTGTTAGGTAAACATACAGCAAAAAATTCAATGGGGTTTTCCTTGGCCTAATCTAAGAATATTTTGTCCTATGATGATTTCCTAAACACCTCTTTATTTCGAAGATACAGGGTGAACAAAATGTGCCACAGTAACAATATTAAGGTAAATAAAAGTATGGCGTACGCCAATGAGTTTGTCAAGTAAAAAAATTAAGTGACGTTTAGCTGTTTGATGTGTCACATTTGTTTAAAGTGAGTGACGTTTAGGTCTTTTACGTGTCTTTAATAGTTAGTGAAGTCCGCTATTATGAATCACTATACGAACGCCGAGATGACTGACATGCACTTCATGTACTGGACTTGCCGATGGAAATTCATTAAAAGCCAGACGATTGTACATTGAACGGTTTCCTGGCCGTAACATCCCCGATCGAAAAATCTTCGAAAACATTCATCGACGTCTTCACGGAACCGGGGCATTGAAACGAAATGGAGGGCCAGGAAGACCAATGGCAGTAAGAACGGTACAACTGGAACAGAATGTGCTAAACATGATAGAAAAGATCCAAAGCAGTTCTACGAGAAAATTGCCAATGCTTTGAATGTAAGTCATTGGACAGTTTGGAAAATTCTTAAGGACAACTTGTTGTATCCTTACCACATCCAACGCGTTCAGGCACTACTACCAGCCGATTTTCCTCTACGTATTGCATTATGTCAATGGCTTTTGCAAAAATTAGTTCGAATCCCTCAATTCCTGACACAGATTCTTTTACTGATGAAGCTAATTTCTCAAGAACTGCAATTAGAAATTTTCATAACAACCATGTGTGGGCAGATGAAAATCCGCATGCGGTATGTGAAGATCGTTTTCAACATCGGTTCTCCTTGAATGTATGGGTTGGAATTGTGGGTGACTACCTAATTGGACCGGTATTTCTACCAGCAAGACTTACTGGCGAATCTTATCGCAACTTTTGGAAGAAACACTACCTGAGTTTATGGAGGATGTACCATTGGCGACAAGAATGGCAATGTGGTATATGCACGATGGTGCACCACCACATTTCAGTTTGGTTGCTCGTAATTTTTAACAGCAACATACGGAGATCGCTGGATTGGTCGAGTGGGCCACACGCATGGCCTGCTCGATCCCCGGAATTAAATCCCTTGGACTTTTTCGTATGGGGATATCTGAAATCACTAGTTTACGCTACTCCTGTAGAAGATTTGGACGACTTGCGAAATCGGATAATTGCTGGGCGTGAGTCTATTAAAACGACCCTGGTGTATTTGAACGAGTTCGACATTCATTGACGAGAAGATTGAATGCTTGTATCCAGGCTGGAGGAGTCATTTCGAACATTTATTGTAGATTGATCAACTTTACATTTATTTTTGATATTAAATATTGTTACTGTCGCAAATTTTGTTCACCCTGTATCTTCGAAATAAAAGAGGTGTTTAGGAAATCATCATAGAACAAAATATTCTTAGATTACGCCAAGGAAAAACCCCCTTGAATTTTGCCGCATGTTTACCTAACACCTAGTATAGGATTTTTCACTCAAAACTCCGCACGCCAATAACTCCAAAACAAAAAAAGTATTTAACTTCTGTAAAAGTGATCAATATATGGGGTCAAGTAGATATTTTCAAAAAAAAAAAAATCGACGCCTGCAAAGAGAGCTGAGCGTCGCGACGCGTCAAAATTAATCGATTGCAGGGACTTTGAAAATAAGCGCATACAAAAGTACATGTTATTTAAAACTTTTTGTAGTTTAATCAAACTTATTTACTTTACTCGTTTCTGAGTTATACCGGGTTTATAAGAAACCCTTTTTATTGACAAAAAATGCGATTAACCATTTTTACTAGTATGCCATGAATATTAGTTACTATAGCAACCATTGTTATCGCAATTTTTTCGACTGCAATTAAAAACGATAAATGTCAGTGTTGTGTCAAAGATATTGTCACATTTTGTCTAAGAAATGTCCAAACTTGTTCGGTTGAAAGAAGACTAACAATAATTATATGAACATGGTGCAATTTAGCAATGAGGAAAAAGTAGACATGTTACTGGTGTTTGGAGAATGCAGGTCCAATTGTAGAGAAGCAAAAAGAGTTTACACACTGCGTTATCTAGAAGAAGGGTCCCCGATGCAAAAACCTTTTCAAGTTTATGTATAAATTTAAGGGAATTATGGCAGCTTCGTAAAACCTAAGAGATATAGAGAAAAAATGGCTACAAATGATGAAAATACCGCTGCTGTAATTCAGCAGGTTCATAATAACCCTAAGAGCTTAGGTAACTGTAGGAGCGTCCTTCTTGTAATAGCGGCACACGCTGCACTAATTTTGTTAATCAGATCAGCCATATCTTCGATAGGTTCTTCATAAACAACATCTTTTAGGTAACCCCAAAGAAAATAATCAGGTGGTGTAATGTCCGGAGACCTCGCCAAGCCACCTTACTGGTCCATTAGTACCAAACCATCTATTGGGGTATTCTCTGTTCAAATACCTCGTTACAATTTGGGCATTATGTGCAGTCGCTCCATCCTGTTGTAGCCACATGTTCATTCTAGTCTCAACGGGCACATCTTCTAATAGTTCCGGAAGTGTAGTTTGAAGAAATCTTAAATAGCGATCTGCATTTAAAGTGCCTTCGTAAAAGTGAGGTCCAATAAGGAATCCATTTAATATGCCGCACCAAACATTGATGCCAAATATTCGCTGATTGCCTCTTTCTGTAATCTAACGCGGCTGGTTTTCAGACCAAAAACGAGAATTGTGTGTGTTAACGATTCCATTACTATGGAATCGACTTTCATCGCTCCATAAGATTTTGAATAGAAAATTTACATCTTGGTTATACAAATCGGACAATGTTGCTAAGAAATCCATTCTTCTAGCGTAATCACCTGGTTTTAATTTATGAACTAGTTTAGTTTTCTACGGGCGAAAAGAGTTTCTATGTAGAATTCTCCACGATGAACTTATGGTAACACCCGTATTTTCTTTTATTCCTGCTAGGGATATCTTAGGCTTATTATCAACCTGCTGAATTACAGCAGCGGTATTTTCATCATTTGTAGCCATTTTTTTCTATATCTCTTAGGTTTTACGAAGCTGCCATATTCCCTTAAATTTCTACATAAACTTGAAAAGGTTTTTGCATCGGGGACTCTTCTTTCTGGATAACGCAGTGCGTAAACTCTTTTGCTTCTCTACAATTGGACCTGTATTCTCCAAACACTAGTAACATGTCTACGTTAAATTGCACCATGTTCACATAATTATTGTTAGTCTTCTTTCAACCGAACAAGTTTGGATATTTCTTGTGACAAAATGTGACAATATCTTTGACACAACACTGACATTTATCGTTTTTAATTGCAGTCGAAAAAATTGCGATAACAATGGTTGCTATAGTAATTAATATTCATGGCATACTAGTAAAAAAATCGTTAATCGCATTTTTTGTCAATAAAAAAGGGTTTCTTATAAACCCGCTATAACTCAGAAACGAGTAAAGTAAATAAGTTTGATTAAACTACAAAAAGTTTTAAATAACATGTACTTTTGTATGCGCTTATTTTCAAAGTCCCTGCAATCGATTAATTTTCGACGTGTCGCGACGCTCAGCTCTTTGCAGGCGTCGGATTTTTAAACTTTGAAAAATATCTACTGACCCCATATATTGATTACTTTTACAGAAGTTAAATACTTCTTTTTGTTTTGGAGTTATTGGCGTGCGGAGTTTTAAGTGAAAAAACCCTATATATACATGTATCTATTACTTATGTTTTTTGTACTTACTGACAATTGTTTTATGCTCTTGTTACAGTTTATATACAATTTATTATCATGGCATAAGAAACTTACTGTTTATTACAATTTTTTTTTTGCATTCATTTTGTGCCTTTGTTATTCGATTTGAATCTCTAGCTTTCAAACCTCTCGGGATTCTTGGGTCTGCTAATTCTGGCAATGCACAATTCATATAAAATTCTTTCAACTTTGGTAACATGCTATTATTCCAAAAGTCTTCATTATTTATAATTCGAATTAGTACGAGATCTAAGTCCTGTGTACAGGACTATATCGCAATAATTTTTAGATAAAATATTTAATTGTACCTGTATTTGATAATAATACATGTGCGTCTCTCTTAACTGAATATTACCGTCAACCAGTTTCACACAGAATGGCCTTTTTTCCTTCCACACGCACTTTTGGCGTAGTGAATATAAGCCTTTCACTTCGACTACACCGTCCTCATCTACCAATCCATCCGGACTTGCTCCTAAGTAAGGGTGTTCTTTTGCGATAAAAAAACCACACGGCCTTACTTTTGCACCTGTACGTTCTTCATATTTTTATAGCAACTTTTTGTGAATTCATCCGTAAATAATTGAGAAGTTCGTTAAATGACGGGAACTATAAAAAAGTGTTTTTAGTAAACAGTGGCAGGATGTAGTAGATCTTCGTAAACATATTCGTTTGAAGGAAGATGCCGTTATACGATTTCTCCGTGCTTCAAACCATTTTACATCTTCATGTTGCCTTATAGTATCTTGGGCAATTTGCTCTGCATCGTCATCTTCCAGTTGAGACAAAATTTTTTGTTTCTCGATACTTAATTGATCACTTGGTAAATCTTCTTTTTCCGCTTCTGGGCCATAGTCCTTTGCGGCAGTGTCATTGTCAACACCATATTTTTTTCTCTTTCTCGTGTGTACGCGATTGTAATTATCTTGTGTTTTCTTTTCATTGCAAAATTTTTCCAAAGGGATGCTTTCTCTCTCAGGTAAACATTTCGTATGTCACGAAAGCCCCAAATTAAAACATAGTGCGGAACCATAACATCGCCGTTGGTACGATCCCGCAAGTGTAATTTACTCTTTTTCCTCCTGAAAATTTTGCAATAATGCTTATAAATCTTTCTGCGTGGTTAGTTGTGACGTTTCTAGTTAATCTTTTTGCTTTTCGCATATTTGTTCTAGAAAGAGCCTTGTTTTCAGCAACGGTAACATATTTTCTTCTCTAACGTATTTTTTTTGCAATACTCGGTTCTGCAATTGGAATGATCCCCAAAGACGTGACTAAGTATATTACAAAGATCCTCGCACAACTGCGTGGTTGACATATTACTTGATTTTGCGATAGATGTTCTAACTGCTGCACTAAGCCGTGATAATTTAGCTTTTATGATGCGTCTTGCAGAAATTTCAAACTTTGTGTTTGTAACGAGTTTATGCATGTTGGAAGTAAAAGCCATTGTTACATGATTGGCGCATTCCAGTTTCTCAACGTATCTTCCGTATATAACGTTATCTAATAGACACTGGAGTCTCTATCACCGATGATAAATTTATATCGCAAATTATAAAGAGGTTCGCTCAGATTAAATCCTTCAACAATAATGTCCTGTTCCATTCCTGTAGATGCTCCAACATAGTTTTTAAAACATTTATGATTTTGTGGCTCTTTTTTTTGCTTTCAGCAGAAGCACAAACAACACAATATTTGTTACGTATGCCTACATACAACAATTTCTTGCCCTATTATACAGCCTATTCCCGAAAGAGAAGAAAATCCATGGCCATAGGATCGCTTGGCCCATCCTCCATCAACTATAACAGTTATAAATGGTATACCGTGCTCCAAATCCCCTCTCTCAATAGCCATTTTCCTTTCTTCCTCTGCAGCTTTAGCCATCTGCGATTGAAGTTCTACTTCTCACACCTTTCTCATTTCATCTTCTAGTTTTGTGTAATATTTTTTTAAAACTGTCATCATATCCATAACTGCATAAAATTCTTCGGCTTGACCTCGTCCTATACCAATCGACGTCGCTGCCCAAACAAAAGAAATATTAATATTACTTTGAGGGCGATGCGTGGATATTGTAATGTTTTCTTCGCAAGTACTGCAACGGAAGTATAAGACTGATATTAATCCTTGCTTTTTTTCACTTCTGTATTGCATTTTTTCCATTGTACATTTCTTCTCATTATTATATATTTTTCCACACTCTTGAATAAAGTAGGCAATGTCCACCATACGATTTCCTGTCAGCAAAGGAATGGTTTCTACTATAGAGGAATCAACTTCAATTTCCAGGTCTGGCAAGTCTTCATCCGGGACACTAAATAAAAAAAACACACATTATCGAATACATATTTACCAAGTATAGTTTGAACAAAGAACATATTAAAATATCAAGTTGTTAACCTTCTAGGTGGAGGTGAGGTTGAAAATAACGGTCTCAAACTACATAAAAGGCCGATTTTTTGCCCAAACTTATTTTCAACCCCACTTTCACTTATAAGGTTAACAACTTTAAATTATAAACTTAATTGGAGGAAAAAAATACTCTCAAAGAACATATTAAAATAATATCCTTAACTGTTTTTAATAAAGATATGATTAAATATGAAAAAGGTTCGGTTGGTGGCAAATTATGAATTTGTACTTTTCAAAGTATGCAACGTGCGCATTTTCAGGAACATGTGGAGCATTTTCAATAGAAGACAACACATCTTCGGGAATTCTACGTCGCCGTTGTGCTTTTGATGCTCTACCATGCTTCCTAGCTACACATGTACTTCTCATATTGTTTGTAACGAAGAAATAAATACAACGCACACCGAGAGCAACTCAATACTGAATTTCCATGTATATACACGTTTCCCGTAAGCTTATTTAGATTTTGTTAAAAAGTAATTGCGATGACAAAAATCTTAAGTCAGTTGTAATTTAAAGAATAATAGGAAGGATTACTGCGGATTACTCTTAAGAAACAGGTACCTATACCTAGTACCTCAAACGACAGTTTCTATCTTACTTTATAATTTGCTGTTTCTTTTTAAGTTAGAAATAACACATTTGGGATACATATTTTAGACATTTTGATATTACTTTTAATCAGAATTTTATGTACATGGTAAAAATACGTTAGAAATTGTATGTAGCAGAGTATGAAAAAATTTCAATGAATTTGATGCTTACAAAAAAAAGTTATGATAATATTTCTCTATAAATAACTTATTTTCACAAAAATAAATGCAATAAAAACATACCTAATAACTGCAATCATTATAAAATTGTATCAACAACCTTAGATATACATACATGTTTTGTTACTGTTTTGTCTGTACATTTATATTTATGATTTAAGTAGATTTTAAGATGTACCTTTTGTCTTTTTTATAAATTAGTCATAAGCAACTTTGGTTCCCAAGCGCAGTGTACGTGACAATAATGTGTAGCCGGAGATTAAGTTGCCCGCTTCAATGAATACCTTTGTGAGCCGTAAAAACGGCGCCAGCTTTCTGCGGCTGTATAATGGAAGATTGACGGCCGATGTTTATTTTGTGCCAATTTGTTTTTGCGATATTTGTGAACCCTCAATCTTCGGTTACCGGGTCTGTACCAGTCCGTGCCACCCTGCTGTAGCGCACCATTGGTCAAGTGCCGTGGCGGTAATTTTTGTGGCCAATGGCGTTTATTTTAAGTTGTTGTTGGGGATGCCCTCTGGCTTCCAAAGGTTTTAAAAAGCGTTAAGTTTAGATTTAGAGTTAGTACCGTACTTCGTACAAAAAATAATTGTTAACAACCAAGCAGTTCGAAGGTAAACCCACCTTCGCCCGAACATTGGTCCTTTCGAGCCGTATATACAAATAAGAGTTAACTTATTTGTACTGTAATTATAACCAGCATCCAACACAAGTGAGTGTATTACCGTAATTGCTTACAGCAATTAAGTTGAACAATCACGCGTTGTACGCAAGTGACAAACTACCGATATTGCATAATTGTTACGCGAGCATTGTGACTCAGTTTCTACACAACATTGTGTCAATCCCACCTAGGGTCATTGAGCACCCGGACGACAGGTCGTTGGAATCTCAGCCGTCCAAATCACCAACAAGCACCAGCTTTGGCAGCACCTCCTGCTTCTTGGCTTCAGCAACAGCCGCCCACAAACTGTGACAAGTAAGTCAGTTGTACCACCATTATTTCCTTTTTATTGAATTATTCAATACCGTCTCCGTGAAGCGAGAAAATATCGCATTGAATTCAATTAGTACGTGATTTCTTCATTAATTAATGAGTTAAGCATGTCGTCCGAACAAATTAAATCCTTAAAAATTAAACGCGGCTCTATCAAGCGCGCACTTACCAATTACGAAACCTTTCTCAGTAATTTTGACCCCGAAGAAGACTTTCCCGTTCTGGAAAAAAGGTACGCCGAAATTGAAAAAACGCGTGAGAATTTCTTTGCTCTTCAAGCAGAGTTAGAATTTTTAGATGAAGATTTGGAACAACTTCGCCAGTACGAATCTGATTTTGAGGAAACATTTTTTAAAACGTATAAAGTAGCTCATAATCTTTTATTTCCTAAGCCAACAAGGCAACCGCATACACCAACTGAGGTCGCGGCAGTTAACGATTTAACTACTCAACCTTTAGCGCCGAATACAAATCAAACGAATGTAAACGCTATTTCGAACGAACCGCCAATTTTAATTAATGACCAAACAATGTGTCAACCACCCAATTATTTTATCGACAACAAATCTTGTTTACCCACCATATCTCTACCTTCGTTCAGTGGTTCTTTTGACTCGTGGTTAGGGTTTTATGATTTATTTAATTCTTTAGTTCACGAGGATGATAACATAACTCCGATCAAAAATTGTTCTATCTGAAAGGTTGCTTGACAGGTGAGGCAGCTAACGTTATCGCTTCCATTGAGACGTCTTCTCAAAACTATGACGTGGCCTGGAATTTATTAAGAGAGCGCTATGATGACCGCAAACTCATACGCGAAAAATACATTCAAGCTTTAATTGACACCGACTTGATTTCAAAAGACTTTTCTACTCAAGCCTTTGTAGATCATTTACATAAGAATTTGCGTGCTCTTAAAACATTAGGAGAACCAATTGAGGCCTGGAACTCCATTCTTGTCGTTATTTTACGCCGAAAATTACCCAATCACATTCGTGAACGGTGGGAGGAACATAGTAGTAGTTTCTCCAAACCCACCATCGAGCAGCTAATTACTTTTTTAACCAAGCGTGCGCATTTCGAAAGTGTTCGCACTCAATCTTCGACTTCAAAACCGGACCTACCTAAAACCCATAGCCGGGCTCCTGCTCAGCCAAGGCAATTGTTTTCAGTAGCTATTTCCTCTAATTGTTGTCCTCATTGTGAAAGCAAGGACCATCATATTAATTATTGCCCCAAATTCAAGGCATTGAGCAGCGTTTCTCGCTTTGAGACGGCAAAAAGATCGGGTTGTGTATTAACTGTTTACGTAACACTCATCAGACTTCGCAATGTGCGTCTGGAAGATGTCTTAAATGTAATCAGAAACATCACACGCTTCTTCATTTTGATAAGGCAAAATGCTCACCAACTGAATATCAGTCGAATAGTCCCTCATCCAATTCCAACCTTAGTTTACACGCTCTGGTATCCTCCGAAACGTTGTTGGCCACTGCCGTAGTGGACATTGTTAATGCACAAGGGGTAGCAAAACGTGCAGAGTCTTTCTGGACGCCGGCTCGCAAGCCCATTTCATAACCGAAGCCGCAGCTAAACTGCTGAAGCTGGAGCTAACGGAAGTCAACATTTCCGTCAGCGGGGTTGACGACTTGTGCACCAACATCAAACATGCCTCTCGCGCCATGTTAAAATCACGCTTTAGCAAATTCTGTAAAAGCGTAGAGTTTCTTGTAATTCCTCAGATTAGCAAAGCAATGCCTTCAACTCCCATTGAGTCATCTCTGTTAGACATACCTAAAAATATTGTGTTGGCTGATCCAGAATTTGGCAAACCCTGTACTGTAGATGCGCTCATAGGCGTCGGACTTTTTATAAATTGTTATGCGTCGGCCAAATTAAGTTAAAAATTACCCTGATCTCATATTGCAGAAGACTCAGCTCGGCTGGGTAGTTGCTGGAAGTTTAAGTAGTTGTTTTCAAAAACTTCATTTATCTTGCCATCTTATACAAAATAATCAAGGCAAGGATGTTAACCTTACCCGATTTTGGGAAATAGAAGAGCTCACTTCTACCCAAGGTTTATCGCCTGATGAAAAGGCGTGCCAACACCATTACCAAACGCATACCACCAGAGATCCTAACGGACGCTATGTGGTGAGATTACCTTTAATGAATATAAATATAAGCTCGGCAACTCCTATACCCACGCTTTGCGTCGTTTTCAGTCGCTCGAGAAGCGCCTTAGTTTAAATCAAACGAGTCGTAGTGACTACTTAGAATTTCTACAGCAGTACTTAGACTTAAATCATATGTCCTCCTCCGGTAGTTCTAGTACGAATTCCCCGGGTTTCTATCTTCCACACCACGCTGTCCTAAAGCAAGACAGTATAACAACCAAAACTCGTGTTGTATTCGATGGTTCTGCTAAAACCTCCACTGGAGTATCACTGAATGATACGTTACGGGTCGGCCCTAAGCTCCAAGACGATCTATTTCTTATCCTTCTTCGTTATCGCTCACATGCATTTGTTCTAACGGCGGATATAGAAAAAATGTACCGCCAAATCCTGGTGCACCCTGACGATACCAAGTATCAAAGGATACTCTTCCGTAGCGACCCGACTCAACACCTCAATACATACGTGCTCAACACTGTCACCTATGGCACGGCCTGTGCTTCTTACTTAGCCATCCAAACCTTGCATCAACTTGCAGAGGATGAAGGCGCACCCTATCCCCTTGCTGCAGTAGCATTAAAACGTGACTTTTATGTGGACGATCTGCTTACTGGTGCAAACACTCGCCTTGAAGCAGAAACTCTGCGGGACGAGCTCCACAACCTTACGAAAAGAGGCTGTTTCACCCTGAGAAAGTGGGCGTCAAATGACCCTTCTCTAGTGCGTGGTTGCGACGAGCATCCAAGCATTTCCCAAATGTCGCTCAATCCCGACGCCTCGGTCAAAACCTTAGGCATTCATTGGAATGCCGGGGAAGATACCATATTTTATAGCGTAAATATTTGTCAGAGCAAAGTCTTAACTAAGCGCTCAATTTTATCTCAAATTGCCCAGTTATTCGATCCTCTTGGTCTCTTGGGTCCAGTTATTTCATATGCCAAAATTATTATGCAGTTGTTGTGGAAGGCTGGAGCAGCATGGGACGAATCCGTTCCAATGGAGATACACACGTCGTGGTCAGCATACCTAGAAGAGCTCCCGTTAATCGAGTCCTTGCGGTTCCATCGTCGGATCACCACGGATGATTCGGTCGATGTACAAGTTCATGGCTTTTGCGATGCCAGCGAAAGAGCATACGGTGCTTGTCTCTATCTGCGTTCAATGGATTCAAAAGGCAAGGTCTGCGTTCGATTAATTTGCTCTAAATCCCGAGTTGCCCCCGTCAGTTCCATATCACTACCCCGTTTAGAGCTCTGCGGCGCTCTTCTACTCTCTCGTCTCTTTAATAAAATTAAACAAGCCCTGTTAACCAATACCAATGACATCTTCTTGTGGTCTGATTCCACTATAGCATTGCATTGGATCAACACTCCGCCTTATCGCTTAAAGACCTTTGTGGCGAATCGTGTCGCCGAAGTGCAGCGATTATCAGCCGGGTGCCATTGGCGCCATGTAGCGTCATTTAACAACCCCGCCGATTTGATATCTCGTGGTCAACTTCCTCTAATTTCATGCATGAGAAACTATGGCACCATGGCCCCCCTGGTTGCGTGACCAGCCCAGTTCATGGCCAAAGACCACTCTACCAATTACCGAGCTACCTGAATTAAAACCAAATGCTCCTAGCTCCGTGGCGTGTATGAAATTGCAATTGCGTGGCTATGATTTGATTGAAAGATACGAATCACTTGACAAGGTAACTCGCATCATTGCGTACCTCCTTCGTTACCTTCATAACTCGAGACGTAAAGAACCTGAACGCATTCTCAACAGGTTAAGGCCCTCTGAAATGATAGCCGCGCGAGATGTACTGGTTAAAATGGTACAAATGTCCTCCTTTGCGCCTGAAATTGATTCCCTCAGGAAGGGATGTTCCCTCCCTGAAAAGAGCAGGTTAATACCTCTCAACCCCTTTCTCGATGCTAGGGGCATCCTGCGCGTAGGGGGCAGACTGGTCAACTCTGACCTACCTAACTGGCAGCGTCATCCTATGCTATTGCCCGCTCATCATCACATTACCCGCACGATTATCCGGGAAGAACATGAACGGCTAAAACACGCTGGTGCCCAAACAACGCTATATTCAGTTCGTCAAATCTACTGGCCACTAAATAGTCGCAACCTTACCCGCCGTATCATTCACCAATGTCAAAAATGCTTTCGAGCCAAGCCCCGCCACGCTGATCACCCCATGGGCGATCTTCCGCCATACCGCGTGGTCCAAACCCGGCCATTTCTACGCGTCGGAGTCGATTACTGTGGGCCCCTGTATATAAAGGAAAGAAGACGTCGTAATCGTCAAAACAAAAGACTTACGTAGCAGTCTATGTCTGTATGTGTACAAAGGCTGTGCACCTCGAGTTGGTATGCGACCTCACGACAGAGGCATTTATTGCTAGCCTCAAACGCCTTTTCTCTCGACGTGGAAGGTCGACTGATATATTTTCCGACAACGCGACAAACTTCCTAGGCGCTAGCCGGGAGCTTGCAGATTTATATGCGCTCCTTAACTCTGACGGGTATAAAAGCGATATGCAAGGCTACCTGCACCAAGAAAAATAAATTGGCATTTTGCCCTCCTAGGGCACCGCACTTTGGTGGGCTCTGGGAGGCCGCGGTTAAGGTTTTAAAAGACACCTAATACTCACTGTCGGTGACACCTTATTAACATACGATCAGTTAGAAACATATGTAATTGAAATTGAAGCGATATTAAATTCTCGCCCCATCTCGCCTCTTTCTTCTGACCCCAACGACACTCTTCCACTAACACCCGCTCATTTCCTTATTGGTGGTCCACTGACGAGCTTTCCTCAGGTTGATTGGACCAACACCAGTGTTAGCCGCCTATCTGCTTGGGAACACGCCCAGCAGTTGAAGCAACATTTTTGGAAGAGGTGGTCCAAAGAATACCTTCACCAACTCAGCGCGCGTGTTGCTCATTCACGGAAGACCCATCCCTAAGTATTGGCACCTTGGTGGTGATTGCTGAGGACAATCTCCCACCGCTTAAGTGGTCGCTAGGGCGTATCACTGCAATTCATCCCGGTAGAGATGGAGTTGTACGCGTTGCTACCGTGAAGACCTCTGCAGGAGAGTACAAGCGCTGTACGAAGAAGCTGTGCCCTTTACCCCTGGACGACGATTCTTCGCTTGATTAGTTTTTGAACTAAATAGTTCAAGGGGGCGGCATGTTTTGTCTGTACATTTATATTTATGATTTAAGTAGATTTTAAGATGTACCTTTTGTCTTTTTTATAAATTAGTCATAAGCAACTTTGGTTCCCAAGCGCAGTGTACGTGACAATAATGTGTAGCCGGAGATTAAGTTGCCCGCTTCAATGAATACCTTTGTGAGCCGTAAAACGGCGCCAGCTTTCTGCGGCTGTACAATGGAAGATTGACGGCCGATGTTTATTTTGTGCCAATTTGTTTTGCGATATTTGTGAACCCTCAATCTTCGGTTACCGGGTCTGTACCAGTCCGTGCCACCCTGCTGTAGCGCACCATTGGTCAAGTGCCGTGGCGGTAATTTTTGTGGCCAATGGCGTTTAATTTAAGTTGTTGTTGGGGATGCCCTCTGGCTTCCAAAGGTTTTAAAAAGCGTTAAGTTTAGATTTAGAGTTAGTACCGTACTTCGTACAAAAAATAATTGTTAACAACCAAGCAGTTCGAAGGTAAACCCACCTTCGCCCGAACAGTTTCTATATTCGAAAATTTAGAATTGTATTTTCAAAATTGTACTTAAAAATATCGAATAATGTTAGTTTCGATTAGATAATTAGATCACTTTTTTTGCTGTTCATAATAAACTACAGACATTTATTTATAAAATAAGAAGTCAAGAATCTCTACCCATCCTCTATATTACAATAGAAATACGATTTCAATAGAACCTTAAATTGGGTATCCCCTGGTCTTAAAACGAATACTTCAATGATGTCAAAAGAATTTACACGTAAAGAAAAAAATAATTTCCACTAAACAGGTGACAATTGTTGCATTGTTTTTATCTTTATTTTTGGTTTTTACTGTAAATTGAGACTCTTAAATTTTATTCAACAAATTATACATCAGCAACATATTAAATATATATGCATCTGACTAAAAAGTATGGGAAATATCTGAAATTGAAAGTCAAATTAATTTCAATATTCTACACTATTATTTTATTAACTTTTTGTGTAAAAGTTTATTTACTTCATACACATTATTTACTAAAATTAAAAAACATAAAATTACTGGACTTTTTAAAACTAAAACTATCTTTAAACGAGAGCTCGTTATAATTTCTCCAATGCATTTTACTTCACAACTTCAACTTAAGCTGCAAGTTTTTTTCAAATAATAATTGAAATTTCTACTAAAGCATTCCAATTTGGAATTTTTCAAGTTTTAATGATTTTGGAAAAATTGGTATTCAACACCGAATTACATCAGTGAAACGTGAACTACAAAAGGATTTCTACTAAATTACTAAAGTTTGGTTTAACTTGCTCATTGAATATTT
Organism: Abscondita cerata; assembly: GCA_030710515.1. Classification (NCBI taxonomy): domain Eukaryota; kingdom Metazoa; phylum Arthropoda; class Insecta; order Coleoptera; family Lampyridae; genus Abscondita; species Abscondita cerata. Next base: position 146,696 of record JALBCR010001928.1, read on the forward strand.
TATTAAGTATTATTGACTATTATAATTATTTAATCAATAATTTTTATTGAAAAATTTTGTTTAGAGGAAAGCATTAAAAAAATTGGTATTAAAAAAAAATATATTAATCTGTTTTCTCATTAATTTTATACATAGTTGATCATAGTTAATTGCATTATATTGTATTATGATCAAAATAATTAAAATTTAGTACTTGCGAATCAGGAAATGGTGGTATGAATTTTAAAAGTACACTGTAAATGATTGGTTGCTTGATTCTTTTGTTTCATTAATTACATTTTTACAAAATATTAATTTATTTCTGTCTGTCAACTAGAAATTGTGTCATATCAAAGCAGGAAATAATTTGTCACGTCTGCATAATTTGTATTGTTTGATTTGCTAAATATTAGTTAAATTTTTGAAAAGGGTTTGACAAAGGTAACTGAATCACATTTATTATTAATTTAGAAATAAAAGTTTTGTATTCGTTTTTCACTACAATACAGAATGAATATATAACTTCATTTTTATTTAAATTTTACTGCAAGGCCGGTTGAATACGTATTATAGCAATATTTTAATGCGATTACATTATAGATAAGTATTGCATGCTGTATTATATTACAAAGTAACGCGTTCAATAAAAATAATTTGTCTAATGCCTTAACATTATGCACTAATATGTAGGATATCGTGTTCTAGATTTATTTTTATAAAATGACATTCAATTTTTCTAAAACGTTAATAGATAGAATTAAATAGCCTGCACCTATGTAAGTAAAAGTCAAACGAGAATACGTTAGCAAGCACAGCGTATTGTTAGAAGTGTTTGTTCTTTTATCGTTACTTTCAGTTTTGTTATTTCACGTAATAGCTGGTGAAATATTCTCTCTTTGTTTTACGGGAGAATCTTTGAGATCACAAATTAAGTTGTTCATTTTGTTGTTTTATTCGTTTTAAAAGTGAAACATGCTACAAAAGTGAACTAAAAATAAATGTTTCTACTTCAGTAATTTTAAGATCACTTTCATAAGATAAGATTAATTGTTTGTTTTTTATACAAAATTAGCTTACTGCAAATGTTTTTATAAACTACAAATAAATAAGATATCTCGTGTAAAGAAACACGTAAACAATATAAATTAACAACGTCAACAGGGTAATTGTACTTTGAAACTACGTTAATACTTTCTCGACGGTTTCGGATACAGTTCGAAAAGTCTTATTGATAAAAAGTACGTTGAATATAAAGAACACCCTCAAAAAGGGTGAACATTTTGAAAAACAATACTTTTTAAAAATCGTTTTGCATAGAACCGTAAGAGTTATTTAAATTTTAAGAACACATTCACGACCGGAAAAGACGAGTTTTTAATTTTCGTTAAGAACTTTTTGCGTAACATGTAAATTATAAGTCAAAAGCTGCTTGAAAAACGTCAAAAACAGATTTTTTAACGCATTTTACAGCCTTATATTAGTACTACTTTTTGAAATTTATAATACGTAAGTTGAACCCTTAAACAATATATAAGATTAATATACGTGACGGTAATTTTAAATCGTTTCTAAACGGCAAATGACAAAGATATTACCAAACATTAAAAAATATCCAGAATTGCAGAAAAAAATTGGGAAATTATTCTTTGAAGTAGCTACTTATCTTTTTCAATGATATTAATAATACAGGTAAGTTACCAACAGATTTAAAGAAATGTAAAGTCTGGATATTTTTAAAACAATAAATCTCCTACAGACCCCACTTCTTATCGTCCAATAAGTTTGTTAAGTGTAATTTATAAGGCTTTGGAAAGATTGATTTTTCAAAGAATTAATCCATTAATTGAAGAGAAATTACCAATTGCAGGATTTCGATCCGGTAGAAGTTGTTGTGATGAAGTATTGGCATTAACAACTCATATCGAAGCTGGATTTCAGAACAAACTTAAAACTGGAGATGTCTTTTTGTACTTAACTGCTGCATACGATACCGTGTGGAAAGAAGGTTTACTTTTTAAATTGTTTAACGTAATTCCTTGTTTGAAAATTATTTCTTTTATTGAAAATATGTTATCTACTCGGAAATTTAGAGTTTTTGTAGGAGATAAAAACAGTAAATTTAGATTTTTAAATAATGGTCTTCCACAGGGATCGGTTCTTACACCTATTCTTTTTAATGTATATATTTCTGATCTTCCTTCTTTACAATGTCTACGCCGATGATACGGCATATAATTTATTTCAACATTCGGATTTTTCGAAATTGAAAGAAACCTATCTGATGATTTGCGTATTATGGAAAATTATTTCAAAAAATGGCGATTATGCCCAAATCTAAAAAAAAAAGATGTTTCTTGTTTTCATTTAAATAATAGAGAAAAAAGTAGAAAACTTGATGTTATCTTTAATAATACAAACTTAAACCATAATTTTAACCCAGTTTATCTGGGAGTAACTTTAGATACGTTTTAATTTACAAAGATCATTTAAAAAAGTCAAACAAAAAATAAAAACAAGAAATAATGTCATTCAAAAATTAGCTGGAACAACTTGGGAGCAGATGCAAAAACACTTTGTACAGCTGCATTGGCATTAGTTTATACTACAGCAAAATATTGTGCTCATGTCTGGTTGAATAGTTATCATACGAAAAAAATAAATGCCCAGTTAAATTGCACTATGCGTATAATTAGTGGAACCATTAAATCTACTCCTCTCGATTGGCTTCCTGTGCTTTGTAATATTACTATATCGAACATTCGACCGAAAAGCTGTTTTAAAACGAGAATGGGATAAATGCCAACTTAACAAAAACTTACCAATTTGAAATGATATTGAGAACCTCCTGCTAGTAAAGACTTGAAATCTTAAAGGTATATGGTTACAAGACTACTTAACTACGGCTTTTTCTGAAGTTGAAGAGTGGAAAAAAATTATGGTATGGAGTTGATATTTTCAATAAACATCTCATTGATGATTCAACGGGCTTTAATCAAAAAGAAAAAATTTGATCAAAAGTATATCGAATGGAACAAGCCCTTCAAAATGCAATTCTATTATAAATTGATTTTGGTTTGAGTGTGTATGTTAATTTTCCAGTCGCATAGATTGTTTTGTTATTGTAATTTTGTAGGCCAAAAAAGTATGAATTAGGTTTTTAAACTGCATTGTGTAGCTATTATTTTTTTCAAAATGTATATAAAAATTTCCAATAATAATTGTGGGAGGAGAATTTTTTTTAAGTTTTTTTAACGAAAGCTGAGAAAGTATTTAGAATAAGCTATAATCACTTTGTTTGGTACACGATAAGCACATATAATGCTAATATCTACACCTAAGGTTTTATAGGTGATGGATTCACATAAGTGTTCAATAGTCAAGTCCTCAATTTGTTGAAGTTTTACAAACTTTTATTTCTTTTTCGCAATAAAATAATTGAACCACCATACGATGTGCTTCTACTAAAGTATGAACCGATACTGTTCTTTTTATTTTGCAGTAGTGTAATTCTCGTTCCACAAGGAAGTGCTCGGTTAGACATTACATTAATACGCGTTTGATAACAGTTTTTAAATGTTTCAAATTGGTTTATTTCATTGCGTAAAGATTGTATATTTATATGAAAAGTATTTAATGAATCATGTAAGCCTTCATTGACTAGTTTGTGTTTTTTTGGTCGAAAAAAATTAAATATTATTATAATACCTGAAGGCCAAAGATTGGGTATGCTAAGTTTTTCTAATATTCAGCAACCACTTTACAAAGCCGACAGCGTAGCATTGTATTTGTCAACAGTAAAATTGTTGTTTGGAATCTATTTTCAAATAACTACTTCTGGTAGCATCTTGTTTGGCGCGTCGTACGTATAACTTAAGCTTTTTTCAGTTTGAACGCTAAAGTTATCTTCTGTCCACGAAGCAGTTTTCTTATTATTGATGATTTTTTGTTGTTTCAGGAACAATCAGTGATTTTCGGCCTCGGTTTGTTACTACTTGCCAATTTCCGTTCTGACTGTTTTCTGTTCAGCAGTTGCTTCTGATACAATTTCTTGCTTGTATTCTGTGTTCATTAATTTTAAAGAATTTGTGTCAGCATCTATCGTCTTTTTAAGGAAACGCTTATTTTTGGCAATTTCTTGCGTTTTGCATGCAGTATTTATTTGCTTTGTATCTTGCTATATAGGATTTTCAATGCTATTTGTTATTGCGGTACTGCGCAAGTTATGATAAGAGGTACGCGTTTCTACGTTGACCTTCTTTTTCCAACTTAATGAGTTACATGACTTTTAAGTAATTTATTTTCCGTTTCCAATCGATCATTTTTTTCTATCAGTAGGCTGTTTGATAATTTCAATTCAGCTATTAAGTCCTTAAATGGGTTGAACGTACACTCATGAAATTTAAAACTTGGACACCACAATTTCTGTAAACAAAAGTTTGCACATTGTGAAGCGGGCTTAAGGGTATCATTTACAATTCTAACAGCAGGTAGTCTCAGCAGGGGTTATCTTATAGAAGGACTGTAGAATGAATCATTACACTAAGCACGTTTTAGAAAATAGGTAATTTACGTTGCTTACTTAATTTTTTTTTAAAGAATATATTTGAAGGTATCGCTAATTAAACACCATAGCTCGATTAATTATCGAATCAAAATTTTGTTTAGGAAATGTTTACAAAATAAAATTAGAAATAATTTTGATTTAAAAAACGTCTACAAGCAATAACTTTTAAATTAAATCAAAAAACTAAACATGGTTATTTGGGTTGACTGATTATTACTTATTTTTAAATAAATCTAACCTACTAATTATTGTAAGTTATTAAAAAAAATCATTAAACTCTCTATTCATAATATTTAGTCCTTACAAAATGTATATTTTATGACGTTTCATTTTTTCTGTAGTTAATATAAAAGTGAAAATAAAAACTAAGGCAATTCTTATTGTCAACGTATATATTTAGTTTTTGACAAGAATTTATTACATAATTATAATTAAGATACCAAGTTATAGTTTAAAATTAAATGAAAACGTTTTTTTTTTAAATAAAGGTATTACTATATAAATAAATATAAGAAATCAATAATGGGTGTGACCTCCATTATTATTGATACATTCTTGGAGGCGTCTGCTCATTGACGCTATCAAGGTATCAATATAATTAATATTAATCGTTTCCTATGCGGTATCAATGGCTGCAATTAGTGCATACGGTTTACTGGTATAAAAATACATTATGAAAATGTTAATTCAACAGATCCCGAACTATTTTTGGAGAAAGTATAGTGAAATAAGAATACTTACTTGTTGGAAAATATAATCTTCGTCTGGATAAAACACTTCGACTGAAGGTTTCATAATAGTTTCCAAAATATCTAAATACGCAGCAGAATCAAGACGTCCATCGATAGCCCAACAAACTCCTGGACCCCGCGCGCTAACCCAACCCCACATTCACAGAAAAATAACCACTTCGTTTTTAGGACATATGTGATTATTTTCGTAACGAGTTCCTTCCATTCTAAAAACTTTTAGTGGTCCATCGTTGCGGCTATTGAACTTTTTCGTCGCTAAAATCACTCGATTCCAAAATTCCAAAGGTTCGTTCACATATCGCCTTGCAAATTCCAGACGACGTCTCATATTTTCGTCACTGAGAACTTCTTTCGCAGCAGCATTATACTTCTTTATTCCTTTAATCTTTTTTGTGCAGTTATACGGCATCCGGGAAAATGTGTATCTGCTATAGCCCTGGAGTATGTAGCAAATGGTTGTTCTGTTACGTAATGAAACAACTCGAGATCTTGAGCACGTGTAGATACTTTAGGTCTACCACTTCCGATGGCTCTTTCCAAAGTGTGTTCAAGATTCCATTTTACTCGGTAATGCCCTACGGTGCTTTTTGGTATATCTAACATACGTGAAATTTCACGCACGCTACGGCCCGCCGCTAATTCCGAAACAATCCGCGCTTTCAAATCAGCACCGAGATGAGGTGGCATTTTCACAACACTTGAAATTTTAAACTAAAATGGAATTTACATTTCTTACTTTATTTATTGGTTCACACTACCCCTTCTCAAACAGTAGGTAATTGTTTATTTATTACATACTTCTAATGACCAATGTAACAACCCTTAGAGCAATATGACTCAAAGGAAGTAAATTAAACAAGCAAGGATATTCTATTGTTATTGAAACTTATTCATAAAGTAAAAGCCATTTCCTTATAATGCTAATGGACAGGATTTTCTTTTAAGTATTAAGATTACAATAGAGGACTTATAAACTTTCGAAAATATCTAATTATAAATATTTACACTGCAATTGCGCTTTTTCTTTAATAATTTCTTAGCAATAACATACACGTTCTTGGTTTTTTAAGTTGTCATAAATTTGATATGATATAAATTTGTGTTTCTAATATTACATCACAAACTAATCTTTATTATGATTTATGATTTCCACAATCCGAACAACAAACGGAACGTTTGTGCTGTTCCCATAATTATTTTCAGTAGTTTTCAGTTCATATATATTTATTATTGAGAAGAGAAAATTGCGGAAAACAAGAAGATAGTGCCAACCAAATTTTACGCACAAAGAAGAGTAAAAATTATAATTTACTTCGCTTTTTTTTTTTTTTGGAAATTTCCGCCCAAATGATGCTAATAGGGACATCATTTTTTCTTGCATTCTTAAACACTGATTAATTTAAAACATTTTTCTTCTGTCAACTCCATAATATTACCTAAAAACACAACAAACCCACAAAGGGAGGACAAAATAAATAATTTAATTCTCCCGCATAAGTTTGTTCGCCGTTTTGTTTAGATTCGTCCAAACCTGCAAACGCATTCGCGCGCATTTTCTTTGATGTCGGAAAAAAACGACAAGTTGCGGGAACGCCGCAAACCGTTCGTGGAACAATCAGGACTTGCGAATCTGTTCTAAAATTCGTACGTAGCACCGTCCAAATTAATGTTCCGATTGCCGTTCGGTTCGTTGTTCTGTTTGTTCCTCGGTTTGTTGTTCAGGTGTGTACGAAGCTTTACAATAAGCATATTAATATGAACTATATCTTATGAAAGGAGAGTTATGTAACTATAATTAACGACTTAACGTTACGTTAGTAGATTCCATTTACTATTTACACATATTTTCTTGGAACATTCGATAATTAACTATCGGGATATGATGACCCTATACTTCGCAGGTTGTGCGCAACTGGATACAAGCAAATAACTTGGAGCTGTTACCCTGGCCAGCAAAAGCCCAGATTTTAACATTATCGAAAATGTTTGGGCTCGAATACTTGCTGTTATCCGAAGACAACAAGGGCCAAATTTTATACCAGTATCAATAATAATGGAGGTCACACCCATTATTGATTTCTTATATTTATTTATATAGTAATACCTTTATTTAAAAAAAAGTTTTCATTTAATTTTAAACTATAACTTGGTATCTTAATTATAATTATGTAATAAATTCTTGTCAAAAACTAAATATATACGTTGACAATAAGAATTGCCTTAGTTTTTATTTTCACTTTTTATATTAACTACAGAAAAAAATGAAACGTCATAAAATATACATTTTGTAAGGACTAAATATTATGAATAGAAGTTTAATGATTTTTTTAATAACTTACAATAATTAGTAGGTTAGATTTATTTAAAAATAAGTAATAATCAGTCAACCCAAATAACCATGTTTAGTTTTTTGATTTAATTTAAAAGTTATTGCTTGTAGACGTTTTTAAATCAAAATTATTTCTAATTTTATTTTGTAAACATTTCCTAAACAAAATTTTGATTCGATAATTAATCGAGCTATGGTGTTTAATTAGCGATACCTTCAAATATATTCTTTAAAGAAAAAAATTAAGTAAGCAACGTAAATTACCTATTTTCTAAAACGTGCTTAGTGTAATGATTCATTCTACAGTCCTTCTATAAGATAACCCCTGCTGAGACTACCTGCTGTTAGAATTGTAAATGATACCCTTAAGCCCGCTTCACAATGTGCAAACTTTTGTTTACAGAAATTGTGGTGTCCAAGTTTTAAATTTCATGAGTGTACTCACACTTGAATGTAGGCAATGCTTCCTTGTTATTAGGTATTGAAGATGTTGTTTGTATTAAAGGGGTATTGCAACAGGATTTTACCCTACTTACACGGCTATAATAAATTAATTACTAACACGAATTTATGACCGATGAACATTTTTATTATAAAAAATTTGAGAACTACTTAATAAATTTATTGACAAACAAATAAGATTTTTTAAAAAGTTTCTATTATAAAATTTTGGCGACTATTGGAGTTCATGTGCTTGGACAACAAAGATCTTCTTTTATATTTAAATAAAAAAGCTGTAGGAGCATTTTTTGTACTTGATTTGATTTCAAGGTAATATTGTGAAATCGGATGATTTGCATTCCATGGGGTTTTAGTTATTATTAAGTTTTTTTTTATAATACGTCGCCAACTTTTTTCTTGGCCAGTTTACAGGATTTAAATTTAAATTAGTGAATTAAATGAATCGACTGCTATAAAGGCTTTCCTATTTTTTCAATGGTTTAATTAAATTTTATAAAAATCAAATTTATTAAAATAATTTCTGTTTTTTAACAAGTTTTGTACTGTTATGATATTGTTACTTTATCACTAGAAAAATCTAAATTCTCTGAATTATAAATAACGTTTTGAACAAGCACACCAGAATACCCCGTTCTCCATGAACTCAGGATAGACCTACCAAAGCCTACTACCATGAAATATTAATTTTGTTATTTTTCGTGATTTATCTTGATTATGGCTTCCATAAGAAATAAAGTTGAGTATTGCGTCTTCGATACTATGATTTAGAGAAAAACTTAATAAATATGGTCACTGATCATTGTATGGCACAATATTTAGTAGCTAACTTTTAAAAGATATTAATTAAAATCAAAAATGCCAGTTTTTAGTTTATTGCAAATATCCAGAGAATCACGGAACTTCTAACAAATGTTTTTCTGGTTCTGAAGTGAATTCTTAATAATACAACACTTCTTCCATTTAATCGACTTTTTATCTTTAATGGTTTCTAACCTCCCCATGTACATCATTTTATACTGGTCACACTGTATAGACAAGAGCACCTACATTTACCACCTATTAGTCTGTTAAGAATTACGTTTTCTTTACCCATTATCAGGTGGGGATTGTGATTTTTGAATTCGACGACTACGTTTTGTTACGTTTAAGTATTCACGTTGTACAGTTTAAATAAATATATATCTATGCAAAACAAGTTACTTCCTTTATCATTCTTACGAGGAAAAAGTTAATCGGACCACCGAGCGATAACAATTACGCAACATTTTGGTTCTTCCGAAGCCGCATCTTTTTTTAAGAATTATTTTGGCAGTTTTGTACACGTGACGCTTACTACGGTAATTAAACCGGTAAGTTACCATCCTTTACTACCATATCATTAAGTACTTATTAGTTCAACATTGCCTTTATACGGTATTCGAAATTTTGCGAATTTACACAATTGTATTAATTCCCAATCACTTTGCGCTACGTGTGAGATAGCAGGCGTATTCCACGAATTGTAATATTGCATTATCTTTTATTTGAAGTTAAGCGATTGTTTAACGTCCACATTGCATTTCAATTCAATTTAATCTAAAGTAAAATGTCACAAAAGGAAATTAAATTGTTGACAACAACCGCCGAAAGTTTAATTGATGAGCTAACCGATTTTAAAAATTATATAAGTAATTTAGACGACATTAAATTAGCTAATGAGATATTTTCGAAATAGAACCTCAAGATTTCTTTCATAAATTCGTTAATCTTAACTTAAAGGCCAAAGCATTATTAAATAGAAAAGTAGACTCTTCTAATCTTATAAATTTAAACTCAAGGGTCAATCACGATGACGCACACAACACAAATGTTAGACTTCCCAAGATATCAATTCCTCTGTTTAATGGAGACTACACCCAATTCAGCTAGTTTTTATGAAACATTTTCTGTTTTAATTCACAGTAACCCATCACTTTCGAACATCGAGCGTTTCATGTACTTACGAAATAGTCTTAAAGGAATCGCAAGTCAATTAATTTCGAACATTCAACCTACAGGTGCGAATTACAAAATAGCCTTCGATTTATTATGTGAACGATTTCATAGCGTAAAACTAATTGTGAGCAGTCATAGAAAGGCAATTTTGAATTAAAGCCTGTCACTAAAGACAATCCTTAAGCCTAGAGAAATTCTAACCCTAAATGATATCAACAAATTTCTAACAGAACGCGCCCAACTTTTAGAAGAAATTGTTACAACACCAACTGCTACTTCTAAAAACAAACACCAAAAATATTCTCTACTCCGCACCCAAAACAGGGCACTCAGTTAAAACAGTCTTTGCCTTAACAAATAGCGTAACTTGTCCTAATTGCCATTTAAATGAACTAAAATTATGTAAAATTGTTTTCATCACTCAGACCAAAACCAAATGCCGTTCTCTCTATTCATGTCAGGTATGATCTCTAAGCATCATACCCTCTACACATGAATAAATATAATACGTCCAACTTAGAAGTTAATGATCAATCAGGTGGTAGCATTTCAACTGACAACAAGGTTACTCCAGTTTCCAATTGTGATCTTGAAATCTTAAACAGTCAAACCTCTTTATCATGCATTGAAGGTAATTCTCAACAAGTCTTACTACCTACAGCCATGATACTTGTAAAGGCCAATGACGGAAGATGGCACAAAGCCAGAGCATTACTTGATTCTGGGTCTCATATCAATTTTATTACGGATAATTTGATTGCTAAGCTTCAACTCGCATGTAAACCTTTTAATACTCAGATCCTTGGAATTAATTCAAACGTCTCATTCTAACTTACAGCAAAAATTGAAATTAAATCAATGCACAATAACCAAACTCACTTGCTATGTGCAACTATTCCTAAGATATCTGAATATTTGCCGCAAAATTCATTAGTAACAGTTCCTTAGAAATACCTAGTAACATTCGCATAGCAAACAGTAAATTTAATGTACCGTCTACTGTAGATGTTCTAATAGGTGCTTCTCTCTTTACAATTTATGACAAATATCAATGGGGAGTAGAAAACCTATATTACAAAAAACGGTTCTTGGTTGGATAGTTTCGGGTTGCCATACTTCACGTTCTTCTGAAGTTGTTGCTTGTTCAAATCTTTTAGTAGAAAACAATTCTCTAAATATTAACGACTTAAGAGACTTGGTGGAAGGTTTTTGGAAAATTGAAAACGTTCAACCGAAATATGAATCATCCAAATTATCTACATCAGAAAGGTTCTGTGAACAGCACTTCTATAAGACAGTGTATCGTTCTTACGATGGTCGATTTATTGTATCGATTCCATTCAATCATAAATTATATGAAATAGGTGATTCCAAAACCGTAGCCCTCGAGCGATTTATAAAACTCGAGAAACGGTTAACCAAAAAATATTATCGTACTCAAATTTCATGCGTGAATATTTGGAATTAGGGCACATGAAAATTGCTTCTAACACTGCAGTAATTGAGCCGAAACCAATCAATGACGCTCAAATAAAAATAGGCTCGTCTTTTAGAATTAACTTAGCAGACATACCCGAATATTATTTACCTCATCATTCCGTCATAAAAGAAAGCTCACTTACCACTAAGATCAGAGTTGTATTTGATGGTAGCGCTAAAACTTCCTCAAATATTTCCCTCAATGATACGCAAGTAATAGGACCAGTAGTTCAAAGTAATCTGTTTTCTATATTGTTAAGGTTCAGGCAAAACTTAATTGCACTAACGGGCGATATCAAAAAATGTATCGACAAATATATGTCCTAGAACCTACGTAAACTTCAGCAAATACTATGGCGAGAAAACCCCAATGAAAATTTAAAAATTTACCAATTGCAAACACTTACTTACGGCACAGCAAACGCCAGCAACCAAGTGCTTACAGTATCTTGCAGATTTAAAATAAAAAAAAATTCCCGTTTCTTCTAAAGTAATAAGAAATAGTTTTTATGTTGACGATCTGTTGATCAGATTCAACTGAAGATGTGCTAAAATTAAAAACGGAAATTACTGCTATTCTAAAAGAAGCTGGATTTTCTTTACGCAAGCTTCTTTCTAATGACTTAAGCATAATATGCACCGAATCTGATAATGATTCTTCATATCTATGTATGCCTTCTAGTATGAATGAAAATGCTAACACTTTAGGAATCTTATGGAATTCTTCTTCTGATACAATAAACTTTGCCAAACCTATCAACTCTATTCAAAACTGCAAATTGACGAAAAGAATTATTTTATCCGAAATAGCTCGTCTGTTTGATCCTTTGGGATTGATCTCTTCCTTTATTTTAAAGCGAAAACTCATTTTGCAAAAAATATGGCAATTAAATCTTTCTTGGGATGAAGCGTTACCTTTTTCTTTGCAATCAGAATGGATCTCATTAAAAACAGACCTATCTAACTTGCATTTAATCAAATTTCCTAGATGTATAAAACTTGACAAAACTGTCAACTTTCAGCTGTACATGGTTTTAGTGATAGCAGCTCTTCAGCTTACGGGGCTTGTGTATATGTTAGATGTCGTGATTCGTCTGGTATTATATCAGTTCGACTGCTTTGTTCTAAATCTAAAATCACTCCAATGAAAGGTTCAACCAAACCTAGACTAGAGCTATGCGCAGCAGTGCTTCTTGCGCAACTTATAACTGTTACGGAAGCTCTTACTTTGCACGTTGATGACACATTTTTCTGGACAGACTCAACTATAGTTCTATATTGGATAAATTCTCCTCCAAACAAATACAAAACGTTTGTGGCAAATCGAATAGCGGTAATACAAGAGCTCTCTGAGGTGTCAAAATGGCGACATGTTTGGACGCACGATAACCCGGTGGATTTATTCTCCAGGGGCGCTTTCTTAAGTGAATTAAACGCAAAACAGATATGGTCACTAGGCCCAAAGTTTCTTTATGATCCACCTGCTGAATGGCCAAATCAAACCTTTGCTAAAGCAAGCATACCTTTGGCAGAACTCGTTGTAAGTAATGCTTCCTCCTTATTTACAATGAAAACGGACCAGATTTACATCTTTTTAAGATACTCCAACCTTTCTAAATTAATACGAGTTATTGCATGGATATTCAGATTTAGCAATACCTGCATCATAAATAACCAATTAAAACTTTCAGGTCCTTTAACGACAACTCATTTACAAAGAGCAACTCTTACTTTAGTAAAATTATGTCAAGCCCAAGAGTTCTCAAGGCACTAAATTCTAAGAAACCGATAAATATTTCATCGCGCATTTTAGCATTAAATCCGTTTTTGGATTCTGATGGAATTTTGCGAGTAGGTGGTAGGATAAGAAATTCTATCTATAGTTTTGACAAAAATTTCCTATTTTGCTGCCTAAGTTACATACATTTACCAAATTAATTTTAAAACATTTTCATGAATCAATGTTGCACTGTGGGGCTTAACAATTACGGAAAAATATTGGCCGATTTCTGGTAGAAGTTCAAGTGAACGCATTATACGTAATTGCGAACTCCCCATCAGGGAGTAATGTGGGAAAGTGGGGTAAAGTTAATTAAATTACATCTCAAAAGAGTAATGGGTAATACTTCCCTCACTTATGAAGATTTTCAAACATTATTAATTCACGTCCCTTGTCTCCCATTTCCTCAGATCCTTTAGATTTAAACTCGCTAACACCCGGATGAAATTGGTAGACCGCTTGTTTATTACCAGAAACTAATTATCTCGATGTTTCCGAATGTTACTTGTCACGATACCAGCATATGCAGAAAATAATCCAATGTTTTTGGAAACGATGGAGCCGCGAAGTTGTTCCAGAATATCAAAGACGACTGAAATGGTTCTGCAATCTTCCAAATTTGCTGGTCGACAACGCTGTAGTACTGATTCAGGAAGATATCCTGCCACCGTTACAATGGCGACCGGGGAAAATCATCACCGTTCATCCTTCCAACGATGGCGTTCCGAGGGTAGCTACTATCCTTACTGCAGATAGCAAACAAATTCAAAAGAGTGCTCACAAGCTGTGTGTACTTCCGGGAGTGGATGAACCCTCAAGTTAAAAAAATCTACTTTCATTTCAGTTTTTTTGGTGCCGAATTGTTTTTTTGCTTCCTTTCATCTTAAGTGGACCGTTAAATTTATTTTGTGTTTGCTTGTATTTATTGTAAAAAACAAGATCATTAATTCTAATTTGGGCATTATCAATGCTTTTGTAAGTATCTATTTTTCTTAAATATTGGACTTGTTGGTTCAAAGAAACGGTATGTTATGAATTACGTTTTCTTTACCCACATTCAGGTGGGGATTGTGATTTTAAATTCGACGACTACGTTTTGTTACGTTTGAGTATTCACGTTGTACAGTTTAAATAAATATATATCTATGCAAAACAAGTTACTTCCTTTATCATTCTTACGAGGAAAAGTTAATCAAACCAGCGAGCGATAACAATTGAACGATATGCTGTAACAACGTTGTAAGCGTCAAATACTGGTTTTGTGGGAAATTAAAAGAAACGTTTTATAATTAATTGCTTAGACATGTAAAGTGTTTATAAGTCTAATATGATTGACTTTAGGTTGCATAATATTACTTTAGGTATTATTGCCTTCGATGTATAAACGATAGGTTTTATGAACATAGTTGTTATATTTTAATAAAACAACGTTGTATATCCACGTCGGTTACAACGTTGTTGTCTGAATATACGGCGGTTAGAACGTTGTTTTATGTTTAAAATAAAACACAAGTGACAATAAAAAAAAACGTGTTTATTAACTTAATTTAAAACCATCTTTGGGTTAGTTAGTAACTAAAAGCTGTAATTATTCACTTTTAAGATTTTTATAAAATTTACATATTTTAATGGAATATAGTCGCACATATCTAATAAGTTTGCGAGTTTCTCCTTCTTTATTGGTAGTGGCCCATGATAGGCGTTCGTTAAGTCATCAAGAGATACTTCATTCTTCGGATTTTTTGGTGATTTTAGCGAATAAAAATACCATGGTTGAATGTTGTTGTGGGATTTTCTCAAACGGATAGTGTTTAGGTCATCCGAGGTAATTTGTATCCACACTGACTGGGTTATTTTGCATTTAGGATCTTTACGTATCACATTTTCTGCATTAGTAAAATTTTTAAAAAATGTTTGATGCATATACATAACTGTAAATGGATTGTTAACTCTTGATTTTGCTATGACATCTGTCCACTGTAGAGGGATATAAACGGACGATAGTTTTTTTTTACGCTCTATGAGAGCAAAGTCTCTATCGCACGGCAAAAAACTGTGTCCACTAGTCAAAACTTCTGCTGTACTTGGGTGAAGTATTTTTCCAGCAGTAAAAGTCGAAGTAATGTTATCATCTTCCAGTTGTTATTTTGCCCTACGCATCTATCAGACCAAACAACAAGTTTTCTTTCTTCTTCTGGAGCAAGACGGTTGAAGTTTGTAGTTACATAAAATAGCAATGCCGATGCTATCTCAGTGGAGCCTCGATGTGCCATTACTTCATGCCATACCATCATGGTAGCAATACCATTTCCCATGTTGTGGACAGCATAGTTGTATGTAGAAAGTTGCCTCTGGTAGAAAATTGACGAATGAGTCAGATTGGGACAAAAAAGTACTTGCTGCAAATCTGTACATAGAATAACATAATTAGGGTTACCTTTAGCTATATCAGTATCTTGTTTTAATGTTTTGTATCCTGCTTCTGCTTGCATGTGGTGTATTTTACTTTCATTTTCAATCTTCTTTCTTTCATGTTCATTGGTGACTGCCGAAAGTTTATTAAAAAGTTTATCACAGTATGAGCAAGTATCTGACCTCGGAAGTCCAAAACGTAAGTTGAATTTACTTTTAAAAATATCATGATATGTGCGTAGTGAGATAATAGTATCAGGGTATTTTTCCAAAAATAGTCGGTGCATTTTTAATCTAATAACCACGTGGCAGAATTTGGCGCGAAAAAAACCCGACAAGCACATACAACGTTGTTACACTGGAGTATGCAAGTCAACCAATTTGTTTAATACTATAAAATACGAATAGACTCCCCCTAGTGCCTACAACTTCGTCAGGTTATTATTTCGACCACATACAACGTTATTCCATGGAAAACTCGAATGTGCGAATATTGGCGGTTACAACGTTGTTCCAGCATACCGTTCAATTATGCAACATAGTCAAAGCACGATTAGCAAAATTGAAGAGCAATTTTAAAAATGTTTCGAGAGATGATCTTCTAAAATCCATGAAAAAACTAAATTACTGTCCGAAGACAAACGGCAATATTGAAGAGTGCTTACAAACGACCTTACAAAAATTCCAACACCTCAAAAGTTATTTGAAGACAATACTGATCGTAGAGCTCAGCTTTATGAATTATTCCCACACGCTATTGATGAAAATGAAATATTTCTGGAGTGGATACTTGTTTTCCGACGACGCTACATTCACTATTAAGTGGTCAGATTGATAAACAAAATTGTGGACACAGTAGTCTGACTCAACCTTCGTTTATAGTATCCAATGAAAACTAACATTCAGATTGGTTCGATTAAAAAGTATGAATGCAGCACCCTACCAAATTATCTGGATGAAATGTTTTCAAATAGATAGATTGACAGGAAAGATGAAATTGGGTATCCGGTATGATCTCGTGATTTTCCCCTATCGATTAATGTGAAGACACATGAAAACCTGGACGAAATCAAAAAATATGTTAAGCAAGAGTTTTTGTGAACACCTCTTACATTACAAATTATTTTAAAGGTTTTGGAAAAAAAACGTTTTTTGTAAATAATAATGTAACAATAACGATTGTAAACAGAAAAAACTAAGATTTATGTACCATGCAATTTTTACCGAATATAACCATACAAGGCACTCGGGGTATTACAAGTGAAAAGGCGACACTAGGTGAGAATTACTCACTTAAAATTCGAAAACAAAAATTTGTAAATATTGTTTATTTTATTTGAAAAGTTTTTACTGAATATTATTGGAACGCCAAAAATTATTTTTTTAAATATCTCCCTAATTAACCACCACGTTTGCAATGGCTCTCACACATATACCGTATTCCAAACCTGTTGCTAAATCTACTATTCTTGATTTTATTCCACGTACCTCTCCAACGTTTTAGTTTCATCTGCATTATTGGAACATACAGGGTGTCTATAAAATTACACACGCTTACCACATATTCCGTACTCTAAAATAAACCGATTTTAGTAAACCTATCTTAGTCCAAAGTTGCTTATTACGGCCGGTTGTAGAGGTGCATTTTAAGTTATTTTTTGATCTTAAGATAAATTTTGTGCTTATATCGGTTGGGAATGTCAAGCTTACGACTTAATATTGATAATTTGGATCTTAAGCTTAAGTACCATAGTACGAGATTTCAAGACGAATTTTAAAGAGCCTAACTTAAAAAAAAACGTTTTTCTGACTGAACACATTTTCAAAAATTTGACTGGGGTACTTCTAAAGATTACACGTTTCTTGAGTTTTTCAAAAAAGTTGTTTGAGCACATTTATCATGTACGGGCATGGAGAAATGACATTTCACGTTATTACAATATGTATCAACATGAATCGGCGTTAGTAGTAGGTAATTTAATTTCTATTCCCATTCATGTTCACATTTTTATTGCGACGAGCGCAGCGAAGAGTGCCTAAAAGAGTAAGTGCGACAAAAATGCCTTAAAAACGAGTATTATACAAGATTTTTTCTATTTCGCGCCTCTTTTACAAAATAAATAAAATATATTTTGAAATAAAAATTCATGTCGATATTTTTTAATTTTGAGGTTGGCAATACAAACTGTCAGATTATGGAACTTTGAATGTAAATTTATACAGTATTTAAAATTCCGCCAGAAATTAACGATATTGCATTTAAACACCTAAGCATTTCTTATAATTGGGTTGCCATAAGTTCATTCAAGTGAAATAAAGCATTCCACCCTGTGAACAGCCCAATTGGGATTAACATCATGAGAAGAGTTTCAAAGGATATCGTCAAATACTTGAAATTGCCCAACTCTGAACTTTTCACTGGGCACTGTTTTAGGAGAACCAGTGCCACACACTGGCAGATCGGGGGGGGTGATTTACTAACAATTAAGCGTCACGGGGATGGAAATCCTCTGCGGTTGCAGAAAGTTATATTGACGCGTCTTTGAAAAACAAACTTCAAGTTTCTCAAATGCTTTCATCAGAGCCCACCAATAGTAACCTGCATGGATGTTCCTCCTCTGCTTCCACCGATTGTCACACCATTCCTACTAATAATTTTCAACAAAATATCGTAACAAGTCATAATTTTTTTACCTGGTCCCGCATTTAACATTATTCCGCATTCTCAAATGCTTTCATCGGAGCCCACCAATATTAACTTGCCCGGATGTTCCTCGGCTTCCATCGACTGTCACACAGCTCTAATATAAATAATTCTCAGCACAATATCGTATCGACCCATAATCTTTTACCTGGTGCCGGTGTTAACATTAACAGTCCTCAGCAAAACTCCAATGTAACTATTAATATTTATAATAATTGTACATTTTCGTCACATAATTAAAGTAAATCGTTTTGTTTGTTTACTTGTATTTATTAATACATAATCGACCAAGAAAAAATCAAGGTTAGGTAAACTGTACGTAGATTTCTGACATTCAGTGTTAGTGTTACCAACATTAAAAAATATAAGTACACCAGCGCTATAAACGCACTCGAATTTCTATTAACGCACCGCTTTGAGTGCGGTTATAGCTTTGTAAACGACGCGAAATAGAAAAAAAGTATTTTTAAATAAAAGAACTCAAATAATCTTACGCTACGTACAGTGACGTGACTACGTGATACGACTGACTACATTGTAACAGTCAATCCATCTTATACTATAGAAGCAAAACCACTAACTTACCGATCTTATTTCGTGAACACAATAAATTACTCATATTTTTGCCTTTAAGTTGTAGTGTACGCAATTTCATTAAGTACAACAAATTTATATCAATAAGTAAATTTTCAAAATACTACAACAATCTACTATCGAAATAAAAGTGTAGAGCCCTGACTTTAAAATATTACATTTGTAAAACTTATGTGCCAATTCTTGGAATTAATCAACTCGTTGTTGTTACAATGTATGAATTCTTTTTTTAGTGCAGCCTTTTTTGAGAGCGACGTAAATAAAACCTTCATATTGTAATGCGTTTTTGTGTGCCAATAACTTTGATGCGTTATAAATACATAATTAGGTAACCAAATGTCGTAAAGTATGCAAAATGATATAGCTCATATCTTTATGATCAGATTATTGCAATCATGTTCCTTATTTTGATGATAAAAGTAAAACTAAACACTATTTGTTATGTAAAAAATAGGATTATACAGTGTGTCTACTTAAGTTGTTTTTAGTTTTTTTGAAAAAAGTTGTTCTTAATAGAAAAGTTCTGCTTGGTCCAAAAGTTAAAATGCAACCGTCAGATATCAATTTTTTAAGCCGTATACGAGTTTTGTCAAAAATATGAATTTTGCTCAAAAGTAAAGTACTATTATTTTATACAATACAGAAGAATGTTATGAAGAAATGTTGTTTTGAACTAAAAGTTATATCCCAATATAAATATTACAGCCATTTAGCATGAAAAATCAGGTTTGGTGATTATTTACTAATAATTTCGTATTACTTATTCTGGCTTGATACATTTAACGTAACTTAGGATGCATTGACGTGAAATATATTTATTACAAAATTACAATACGTAGAAGATAGATACGTCGAAGCTTTAGTAGATTAATTAAAATTTAATTATGTTTTTGTTTCTGTATAAGTGGTGCTTGTTTACTAAATCTTCTTTGTATCGATATTCCTATTTCTAAAATAAATAATTATTATGCATTCATTACGTATTTAAATTGCAAGATTGTTCAAAAACGTTAGCAAATGGAAAGGTTATCATATTTTTACAGATAAGAGGGGTATATTCAGTATATTCTTTCAGGTTTTGACCATAAAAACTTTTTATCAAAAATAACATTTTCAAAAAACCGATAATAAACTAGTTTTCCACTTGGTACCAACTTAAGTAGACACACAATAACTGTTTCATAGTTTTCTTGAAGTAAAATTGCATTATTTTGTTCAATGCAGATGCCTAGTCGTGATTAACGGATTTAATAAAAATAGACAATATACAAGATGAATCTTAAGCAATGGCTTAGTTTCTGAGATACAGGCGTCCAAAAAACTATTTTATTGGGTTTTGCTTATATTTTGTTAAATAACATAATAATTGGAGGAAATTTGGGATACTGGATATATCGATGACGAGAAACTGAAATATTAACTTAGTTCTTTGTTTAATTTTACATAGCGTCACGTATAGTATTGTTCCTGAATTTAATTAGCCATAACTTTGTTGTATTGTATGTCATTTTGACTAGGCCGATCTATTTTCCATTCAATATTATATACAAAAGATACTCTAGTATTTGTCGCTAAAAGAACCGTTTTGTATTAAAACTGGTTAACAAGTTAAACCTGCGCTGCGTTGGAATTTTTAAGGACTATTTCGAGTTTTTGACACTATCACATTACATATCACTATCACCAAATTAGTGAAAATTTGATAAAAATAATAATTTGTAAATATGTGCTGCATCTTTCCAAGAGAATAGTAGGTATTCATAGCAAGCATATGAAAACAATTGAGAGGTTTCCATGGCAGTAGAATCAGTCATGACAGTTGATATTTAGAAGAAAACAGGCAGCCACAAGCTTGGCCTCCCGGAACACCAGATTTGAATCTTTTGGAATATTTTCTGTGGGGTCACTCGAAGTCGATAGTTTACAAAACTCCAGTCAAAATGAACATGATCTAAGAAATATGATATTTGAATCGTATGCCATTATTAATCAGACTTCAGGTATATTCGAAAGAGTTTTTAAATCAATGTTAAGGCGAATTAATACATGCGTTGAAATAGACGGTGGTCATTTTCAGCAATTATTGTCAATGTTATGAACTAATTTAGTCTTAGTCAATCAATAAAAGATACGTTTTTCGTTTATTTTCAAAAACTCGAACGATCCAACTTAAAACATTCCAACGCACGTTTAACCCGTTTTTATCCAAATCACCTGCTTTTAGCGATAAATACTAAAGTACTTTTTGTATGTAAAACTGAATGGAGAATATGTCTGCCTAGTCAAAAATGACATACAATGTGACACAAAAAAGTTATGATTAATTAAATTCAGGAACAACACTGTATGTGGAGCCCTCTAATATTAAGCAAAAATCTAAGTTAATATTTCAGTTTCTCGTCACCAATATACCAGTACCCCAAAAGTTCGTTTAATTGCCATGTTGCTTAACAAAAGTATAACCAAAAACCAAATAAAACAGTTTTTTTGATGCCCTGTATGTTGGAAACCAAGCCGTTGCGGACCTAGGTTTGTATGAACTTTTATCCTAAAATTAGTCAAAGATTAAATCTTTAAAGTGTATGTACAAGTACATAATTTACATCCTGTATATAAGTTTAATTGGAAAAAAAAACAATTGTACATCTAAAATGGCGATTTACGACTTTTTTATGGGTAATATTTGTTGAGGGTGGAAAAATATCGAACACAAATTGTTTTCAAAACGCCCCTTTGCAGTAGTGATATGCGTTTGATGCAATATGCATGTCTCACTGTACGCCAAAGTAAATGCGCACTCTTTAGTAACACAAACTTAATTACTAATTCCAAAAATTATTTTTATTTTCCTAAACAATTCTATGATTTTTGACGAGCAAATAAAATTGAAACAGTGTTTTTCTTACAACTTTTTTTCGAATTGATTAACTATCGTAAATTTGCCTAAAATAATGTATTAACCTCGTCCTATCTTGTGGCAGTAACAGACAAAATAAAAAACGGAACTGTTCTAAGAATTAAAAGTATTTTCCTGCTAGAATATCTGTGCAGTAATGAAGGCAGATCAGAAATCTTGTGATATAAAATTATATAACTAACCTAAAATTATTAATTTTGACAACAAAAAAACTTGTTAATCTGAATGTACCGTCCGTCTAAACGACGCCAATCCGCCTCCGGAAACTTTGTTGCTTCGGTTCGCTGTAACATGTTTAGTTTACGTTATTGTTTAAAAATAAATACTTTGCGAGAGAATCAAATGTTAATTTCACAGAAATAACCCGAACAGGTTATGGGTCAGTTGCAAGTTAACGAAATAAGCACATTTTTTTGCGTTTATTACATTTGTTAGTAGTAACAACAAAATTGCATTGTTGCAAGAAGAAAATGGCGAACAATAGCAGCAAAGCATCATCGCTTTAAAAACTTAAAGGTAATGAAAACTACCATACATGAAAGTTTGCCATGAAAAGTCTACTTGAATACACGGTTTAGACAATTGCATAATCACACCATGCACAGAACAAAGTGATTCAAAATTAAAGGAAGACTAAGACGAATTAGTATTATCTATATATATGTGCGTATTTAATATCTCACAAGTGCGTCGGAAATTTAGCAAGCATTAGAAAAACTATTTTGATGACCATGGTTTTATTAAGAACAAATGGGTTTTAAAACAAAAGAACGAAATCAGTCAAATTACATGTCATAAAGCAACGGCTGTTCAAAAATATTAGTGTTAGTACACACCGACTGAAGAAACGGTTGCAGATGCCTTGACAATACATGGGTATGATGTAACAAATCTTCTAATGAATCTTTGTTAAGTGAAAGTGTTGGAAATTACATACCTTTTTTACGCCACTGCGCTAAAGTAGAGTCTTTACCTTTTGTACCAATATAGGTTGGTAGTTACTATATTAATAAGTGTGGTTATATACAATGTTTAGTTTTGTGTGTTTACCAATAAATTCTTTGTGTATATCAAATGTGAATTTCACTGATATAACCCGAAGATACTTTCATTGGGAATTTAACGAGAGATGTTTGTAAAAAACCACGAGAGTGATTTTGTCAACAGATCAGTTGTCCTATATGAAAATAAGTGAAAAAAAAAAATGTAAAATAACTGGCTCAAAATCTGTGCTTGAGTGGTATTTGTTAAGACAATTCCAAGAATTAAGTATTTTATAAAAAAGCGCAAGAAAGCTTAATAAGATTATAAATAAGAAAGAATGAAACTATACCATTTTCCTGTACAGTTTTTCAATTTCACTTAATATTTTAGCTTTGCAAATATACCTACATTATTGTTTACCTTATAACTATGTATGTACAAGTATTAGATTATTATTTTTATGCAATTTTAATTTTTGTTGCGTAATGGTTTTAAGGTAAAAATAATGATTCGTTTTTAATTAATAGTACCACATCCCTATAGTTTTGATCAAATTATCTCATTAATCACGCTATTTACTGCTTGTATTACCTACGTAAATATAAACATACTAATTTATTATATAATTTTACTAAAAGAATTTGGCAGTTAATAAAATGAAAAAGATTGCAAATATAAATACCTCAATTCTTATCTGTGTACCTCATAAATTCGTTGTGTTATAAATCTCCTATTCCATATCATAATCCTTGTGGTTCATCGTAAGTATTCTGAATCCTGACAAAATAATTTTAAATGTGATTTTTCGTTACAATACATCGGACAAATATTGTTAACCCTAAACCAATTAACATAGTAAGGGAACATGGTAATAATTAATAATAGAAATATTCGGATGTGGCAAACATAAATCATGAAACGACATTTTCAAAAAAAAAAGTATAGATTTATCTGGGTTGATGCATGTATAAGTGACATCAAGGTGACATCAGGCTGTCTACAGATTTCCTACAATTTTATTTTCCAATTTGTGAATTCTACATAGGAATGTTGTGCGATGTGAATACCTACTAATGCATTGAAATTCTGGAGCTATTAAAGTGGTTTATGTAGACTTGCGTTTGAGTTATCATGATGAGCTTCAATCAGACCAAGAACGTGATTCTGCAATTACGACCTACATACCAACAATTGCACAAAAATAAGAGGTAAAACAATATCAGATTATCCAAAATAGCAAATTATTATTAATAACAGTTTTGACAATGTAAGATTTAAATTAAGTAGCGGGACTATGAGTTTAAGCGTCAGAAAAAAATTAAACCCGCAGCGTCACACGATATACTCCTAAGTAATTGGGTTTTACAAGATTAGTACTAGAAGAAAACAAATCATTCGACGACTGTAGCATCCTTTCGTTACAAACAGTAATCACAATGTTATGTGATTTGTTAAACAAAATCTAATTCACCAATTTAGTTATCTGACGTATATCGGTGAAAGCTTCACAGGAACAGTTATAACAAATGGCTGGACTGGTGAACTTTGTGATATCGGATAGTTTCTCTAGAGCGGTGATCCAAGATATCAGTGCCACCAAATCAAAGGTTCCTACTGCATTCATTCCAATCAAATTTTTTAACAACCACGGTGAAACGTCCTTTGGACAATTATAGCCGTTGATGTTGATATTTACAGATAATACATAATTCGGTAGTAAAGGGACAATTTTAAAATGGTTGATAATATCTATGTTGAGTACTGATTAACATTCAACTTAAGGCGTTTACCAAATGTTCCTCGATTAACGAGTCCTCTAAAATGTGTTTCAGATATCATAAGGACATACTTAACAATTAATAACAACATTTTAGCGGATTAATTAGAAGAACCCTTGTCGTAATTACCTAATCAAGTTCGTTTCACACGTCCGTTTACGCCAATTTTTAATACGGGAAGGAAGTAATGTTACGTTCAAAATTTTATTTAATTGTTACGTTTATTTTGCCTACAAATATGCAGCCAACAATAAATTCAAAAATTTTTCGTGTTCAGGTATTCTTGACCTTTTAATCAAAAATCACACGTAGAAATAATTCTGAACGCACAGTTTAACGAGGCTTTTGCTCAAATATTTTTCTAAAAAAGAACGGTATAATAAAGTTGTTTTATTAATTATTCCAAATTACCATTCTTTCTTTAGTGGATTTTTAAAATTTTGTGTCAAAGATTAGTGAACACTGGTATGTTATTTTATTTTACTCATTTTTTGTGTTTGTTGTTAGTGCTGCTGTTTTCCTTTTTAGGCAATTCTGTTCTTTCATTTTGGCTTTGATTTCACTTGTTTAATGAAGAGTAGTTTCCATCAGCATATTTGCAAAAAAACATACATATTTTAAATCATAGCAAAGGCCCAGACATCTGGGTAAGTTAAACCATAATCACATTTGTTTTTGCTATTTTTTTTGTTAATTTTTAGGCCTTTTCTCTTCTATTACCATTAACTTTGAATATATCAACAAAATCTTAATTTACTCGATTAGTTAAGCACCGCGTTGAGTACCTATTATTTACGCTGTTTACGTGTATGTGAATTATCGCATTTAATGTAATAATTTCCTTTTTTATTATTTGCATTTCAAAAGTATCTCATAAAATTTTAACCAAATAGATGCGTGAATTTACGTTGCAAGTAAGTGTTAATTTACCAAAAGGAAAACATACGAATATTCTATTAACGTATTTTATCTCTGAAACTTTACAAGCGCTTGTTCCCCGACTACTTATGATAATAAATTCTTTAATCCCTTGCTTAAATCATAAATATACGATTAGTAAATATTTTTTCCAGTAATTTTATTTAACATAAAAACGGAAACTAAATATTTTATATTTTCAGAAAAATAATTTCTATTTTATTTATATTTAAATAGATTTTTTGTGTACAGTAATTTTCTTTTTGTCTCTCTATTTGAATTCGGTAGAGATATCTTTACGGTGTGTAATAATTTAATATTGGATATAGTAAAATGTTTTTAGTTCTGGCGCCCACGGACCCCAGTTTGCCACGACTGCTACAACGAAAAAATTACTGCCTGTTGCCAAGGGTTAATAGCACCGTAACCAGCAGACAATCAAAAAGTATTTTAGTACCACCAAACGAAAATTGAAAAAAAAGTTAATACACATATTGTGATCACTAAATTTATAAATAACTATATAAACTAACTACCTAAAAGCACAGATAAATGCGTACTGAAACTTAGTTAACGTAATTAGAAGCTGTATTTCTGTACCCTGTTGTAAGTTGCACTGTTTCTGTTAGCATTAGAGTTGTCTACCTAAGTGATAGTTTTGAGAAATTAAAAATGTGATATTTTAATATTTACCGAGTTTCTGGCGTCTAAGTTACCTACGAGTTATCGCGATACTTTTGCGGCCGGTGTTATTAGTAATCAATAAAATAATAGTATATTATACACCAAGGTTGTGAAGTCTGTCATTATTGCCTTGAGCGCCCAGTAATAAGGTGCGTAGGCAATAATGGACTTCTAACCATGGTTATATACTATATTTTCCACTACTAGCCAAATTTAAGCCAAAAATAAAAAAATAAACATTTTCTTGTAAAAATCAAGTAGCACAGGAATGCAAATAAATCAAAAAAGCATTAAAAGCTACATACGTTGATAAACCAACTGCAACTGATTCACTAAACACTTGTGTGGCATATTTCACCTTCATTTTCTGAAAATTATTCGGGTAAATATGTAAATTAGTTGATTTAGGGTAATCGCAGCGGTTTAGATTTGTCTGACATGTAGAAATTTTTAATGTCTTTCCAAGATGCTTTTTGTTATTAAAGATTATATCGTATTTAATCAAGTTATTTTGCACCGACTTCAATAAATAGGGGACATCGAAGAAATAATAGATTTTCTTATCGTTTACGAGAAGGTATGGTTTTCCGGTGATACATCTATTCTTTTAATTAGGTTTCGAAAATTTTACTACTGCCCTAACATTGGCACCGCATTGTAGTTGTAGCTTTCTATGCAGTTTAATACTATCGACTTCAATTTGTCACCTTTACATATCGTATTTGTAAAGATGTAGCACAAAGGGTTGTTTAATTCTTTTTATATAACTCTAACCATGATCACGTAGCAGTTTGAGCTGGCAAAAATTTAAAACCTACTTTAAAATTAACATTTTGGGGCTCGTAAAATATAATTTTAGTGAAAATTGTTTGTATTCCTCTGTATATCTCCTGCTTCTTAGTGGTTTATTTTTAAGTCCACTTGGGCTGTCACAATTTGTGCTCTGCTTTCGGGAAGTAATCGTTGGGAGATGTTAACTTCAATTGAAGTGCTTTCTTTTTTACGTTGCAATTTAAGAATGTTCCTCCGTAATTTTCTTTACCTAAGAGTATTTGAGCTGCAAGCTTGAGTAGTTTTGGTATAGCTAGAGATGTTAACGGGCATTTATTGCTTCGCCAATATACCTTGCATCATTTGAATATTGGGTTTCAGAAATTGACACTTGTAATTCATTTAGGAATGGCAAGTGTTCGCCACATACTCGTTAAGTTTTTAGAGTCGACATTTTTATGCAACAGATCGGACCTTCCAGATTCTGTTAACCATTCAAAACACCTACAACCAAATGTTTGTAATTTACTTAAAATTCTTCATGTAACTTAACTCGCCTGGTTAAATCTCCTTTGGGAAACCTGAAAAACTGATTCTACCATCATATTTAATAAATAAATAAATTCAGGTTATGTATTTTCGGTTATGGGATGAGGGCGCGAATTTTAAACTAATGGCATTTTTTATTCAAATAATTTTATCGTGTTAGGTAATTTTAAGCAGCAAATACGTTAAAGATAATCACCTGGATATACAAAATTATGTTTCACTCGTTTTGTTAAACAACTATTCTTAGATTCTCAAAAAATTGAATTTGTCCATTATTAACCTAGGTCAACAATAGAAAAATTATTAACCACTAATAGAGAAATTCAACTTCTCAGTTGGCTAGGAGACGCAATAATTGTCCACTTCACAGCTAGTAGTGGAAAAAACATTATTTGCACTGTTCCATGTCACGACTATAATATGGTGACAGTATTGTTTAATGTGTAGGACAATTCAGTTTTAAATTACTACCTTTGCGTCTCAAGTACCGAGTGTTCAATTTAAGTTAAGCGAGTTATTTAGGGTTTTAAAGTACCTTTATGCCGTAGTATTAAAAACACCCTGTACATCATGACATAATAGTAAATATTGGATAAAGGATGTCGAAAACTTTTACTAAGGGGTAGTCGTCAAAGTTTGTTTTTATTTATTGTAATTTTTCCGAAGATTTACAAATCACGTAATATCGATTTATATCAGAAATGGAAGTGAGTAGATATAAAAAACATACCTGATTTTGTATGGTATAATTCAAAAATAGTAAGAAATGTGTTTCATGTGAAATAACCCAACTTTGATTTGATGTTTCTGAAGCATCCTGTAAGATCTAAAACATAACATATGCTTTAAGTATTTGAACTGGTTTATCAGCCACTCCTGTGATCATGCAAACCGTTGTCGTGCCTTACCAACGATTTAAGTATGTTAAGGGGTGTATCTTCCTTGGACGACGCTGTAATACAATCGGCATTAGTGATGTCGTCGCCAACTCCAAATATCTTCAACTTATTTTTGCAAACTTCTTCGGTACAAGTGTAGAATTGATAGCGATTTCCACAATCTCAATTACAGCATCTTGATCTGCTTTATAGAATTTGGTGTAATTTTCTTAGATTTTGAATAAGCTTGAATCGTATAAATTCATTAGCCACAAATAGAACAAGCTGCCTTTAGAGTCTTAGAGAGATTGTCGACGCCCAAAAGGTTTATTATAAGAACAACAGGTTCCTTACAAATCTTACAACTCTTACACTTTGGGTTCTAACCAATCGTCAACGTTGTACTGATTTGATTCTTAAATAAAATGTTTATCACACCATTCAAATTCTTACTCGGCATCTATAGATACAAAAAAAAGTAATTTGCTATCGTTTAAACAACTTAATAATTTTGATATAAAAAGTGAAAAAAAGAGATTTTTTATTATACCGTACTAACTCTAATTTGTCGAAAAAAGGGAAAAAAGAGGTGTTAAAGGTTTGGGTTTGGAAACCGTCACTTAATTATAGATGTGAAGTAATAATGAACATTCATACAAAAAAATATTTCATTCATCGAATTATTACAATAGTAATACGAGCACAAAAATAATGGTTCCATTAAAATAATCGGTTAGTTAGTGGGAAAACAAATTATCGTATTTTTTTCTTAAAATGTTTAAACATTTAATGGAAAGTGTAATTAAATTTTGTTTGTTTGTATTCTAATGCGTATGTCAATGCGAAAAAGAATATGCAGATTTTTAGTGTATTATTATGTTGGTTTAATTTTTAAAATGGCATATAGTGTGTGTCCTAAAATTGTTTATACAAATGGAGAAGAAAATTATTTTCATTTCACAAAAAAATATTCTTGATAAAAATTATAATCAGGTACACAATAATTTTAAAAGATTGGCTGGAATACAGGTAAAATAAATGTCGATTTAGGAGTGGGAAGAGGTAAAATGCGTTCAAACTTTTAATGGAGAGCAAACTGTTTATTGAAATTGTTATTAAGTGGATACAAATTATGCACACTTGTAGATTATTGATATTTCCAGATAAAAATTTAAAATAACAATAATAAACATGTCAGCTAATTGTTAGATTAATTAATAAATTATCTCACAATTACTGATGTATATTATAATACATTTAGTTTTTATCTGGGAATATCAATAATATTACAAATGTGCATAATATTTGAACTACTTATTAACAATTTAAATAAACATTTTGCTTCCCACTACAATTTGAACTTATTTTACTTTTCCCTCCAAATCGCCATCTTTTATTTTCACTATATTTTGGCCAATGTCTTAAAATTTTGTACCTGGTAATTTTATCAGTTTTATCAAGATTAATTTTTGGGAATGTAAGAATAAATCTTTTCTCCATTTGTATAAAAGAACCAGATTTTATTAATTTCAAGAACTACTCGAATAATTTTCTGATAATACGAAGTCTAGACCTGTTTTAGTTAAAACGGTGGATCTAAAATTTCCCCGTTTCGGAGGGGCATTTCGTAAAATCAGGATCGGGATTATCTGGTGTTTACTGTACTTTGAAACGAATGCATATTTATAGCATAAGTTGACCATTGTCATAAAAATTAAAATTACCGAATCTAAGCGAAGTCGACCGGACAGGTAATGCTAAGAGGTACGTGTTGGTAATTGTGATCAAAAATGGCGTTATGATTAAACTCAGAGTTGGGAGTTGTGACAAAGTTGGGCGTTATGAAAAGTAAACGTAGTTGGGAGTTGTGAAAATAGTTGGGAGTTGTGATATGCACTGTTGGGAGTTATGACAAAGTTTGGGGTTATGAAAAAGAAACGTAGTTGAAAGTTGTGAAAAATAGTTGGGAGTTATGACAACATGCACAAGTTGGAAGTTATGATCAATTTTGGAGTTAGGGCGTTATGAAAATTGGGAGTTGTGTTAATGGACCCTTATTAACAGTTATATTATGTTTTGTGCGCTACTTGAGTAGTTACTAGTGTATATTAAATGATATAAAATCATACCTTAACAGAAACTGTTAATTAGAGGTTTTGAAGCTGTGGTCAAATAATTCTTTATGTAGGTATACTTTGTTATTTTGAATGGAACACTTTATATATTTATGAATTTTTAAATAGGGACCGGCTGTTTTGGAAAAACATTAGTTTTCGAAATTTTTACTACTACCGCCGTTTTCAGAGAAGCGGTGACTCTTGTTTATTCTTTATGTTTAATATTAAATATTTATTTATCATATTAAGCAACAATTATTTTGAAATTATTAAGTATAGCATTTAAAAAAAATAAAGTCAAATGTTTATATTCTCAATGACCATAGAAGCCGCGGAATTCTTAATTTGTATGTATTAAATTCACCGGCGGACATTTACTCAAAATTTGAAAAAACATTCTTGTTTGCTGTATCACATATTCGTTCTATTAAGTATTTATCGCAAAGTATCGTTAAACGGAATTATTAAATATTTGAATTGTAAAATGCTATTTAAAAAATTCAATTATACTAAGTCAAGACAATAATGTAAAACATTATTGATGATGGTTTAAAATACAAAACTTTTTGATACTATATACATTACGTGAATGGATGTTCAACATACTTGTGTGTTCCAATGTGATAATTGTTGTTGGTAGCGACACCTTCAGTAAACAAGCAAAAGTTTTAAGGGCGGAAAGTTTATGAACAATTTATAGACTATTCTTACCAATCAACGATTTTTAGGTTATATATCATTAAAGTTCTAATTACACAATTATTGCAAATTGTCATCAAATTACATCTCAACATCACACTGATTATAAAATTTATTTATGTGTGTCAAATAAGTATGACCCCTGTAACGGTTGTAGTTTACAAAATAACAAAAAGAAG